>WMKJ01000204.1:0-14687 GCA_009733715.1 Herpomyces periplanetae | reverse complement strand
GCCGGGGGGGTGGGGGGGGGGGGGGGGGGGGGGGGGGGGGGGGGGGGGGGGGGGGGGGGGGGGGGGGGGGGGGGGGGGGGGGGGGGGGGGGGGGGGGGGTCGTGGCGCATCAGTTGTGCACGGGAGCAGGCAGTGGTGCTTGGACAGCTATACAGTTTGATGGGCAGTTGTGCTGTTACTGGCTGGTCCATCTCCACCTCTTGGGCTCCCTTGCGCTAATTCTTTCATCTAAGGCGGGTTTCTCTCTTCCTTACGTAAATTGTAAACTTCTAATCATCTTAAAACTCATAAAACTTTGTCTACTTTGAAATTCTTATTACTTATACTGTTCTCTCGTGAATTTATTCATGTTTACAGCCCTTCTAGGGTTATTGTTATTTTAACAAAAAATATATACTCTTCCAATCCTTCTCTCGTTCAATTCTCGATAAAAATACGGAACATTGTTACCATATCACTATACACCTTGCTTGATTTCTTACTATCACCCTCTACTTCGATTATTATACAACAATTGCTTCTCGTAATGGCAAATCAGATTTCAACACATTGATTACTCTTGTAATTCAAACTATCAGAAGCTTTGATTCATTCTTCCAATTTCTCAGCTCGGTTGTAATATCTCTAGGAAATTCTTCTAAACTCTACATTTTCTACGTTACGTTTTTCTTACCCGGCTGCCGTGTAACTCAATTAATACCGTCCCGTCTGTTCACTCAATCTAATGCTTTTCTCGTGATATTTGCCTTTCCCAGTTATCCATGTATACTCATCTACATTCATGCATTTCCACAAACCTGACCAATTCAACTACTTTGTCGTAGTCTTTTTCAACCTACTTCATTCGTCTATCATCCCTTGCTATCATATCAATACCCTTCTCCAGTTCAATTATTCGCATCTACCCAGCCTTGCACCTTGTTGTACGTAAAACCCCCCGTAACCTATCACTCCAACTTATCCATCACATCTATTCTACAAACCCATAATGACCCTCTGTCTCTCATCTTTTTACTACCTACTTCACCAATCAGCCTTCTTTACTCCATGTTTATATCATCGTCAAATGGAAACATAGCCTTTACCTCCACCAACTCTATTAAACTCCCCAATTGTCCTCCAAATTTTCCATCCCTTACCTGAGACTCGTCAATCCACATTTCATTCATTGTCTATTAATTCAAATTCTCCTTCTCCAACAAATTCCTCCAACTAAATCTACCTTCTACCACTGCCTTCCTCTCAATTGATATACGCCTCCTCCCACCAGGAATTCTTTAACCCCGAGAACTTCTCCATTCATTCCCTAATGTGTATCTACTGCACTACACTCTACTGTTAATCTACCGTATACAATCCAATCCAATCCCATCCCATCCCATCCCATCCAATTGCTTTTTTTTCGTCAATCACCAATGTAAATTTTCTACTCTCATATTGAAACGTCCATGGCACCTTTACTTTCCCTAAGCATATCATCATTCCTTCAAAATGTCAAACCAAATCTTTAAAATACCGCTTCATCACACTTATAACGCCTCATCGTACCGTTATTTACTAGTCATTTGGTACTATGTCTCTGCTAGGCATGTTACTGTTACCGTTCCCCTTTAATATCCAGTTTCCTTTACACAAAAACTCTTTCATCCGTACTCAATCAAGCTAATCCCACGCTTTGCATACAATTGTTCATACGAACCACCCCATACCGTTTGATTTTCATCTGGATTAACGGCTCATTCCATAATTAAATTAATCACCCCATAAACTACGCACTTACGTTAACTTCTGTTACAAGTGTCATCGCTCGCCATTTGTGCTTTTCCAACTGTTTTAACCTGAATTAGTATAATCATGCTCAATTAAATCCGTACTTCTCTAACCGTCAATAGCCTAATTTATCCCAATTTTGTCCTGCTTAATTGTATCACTTCAATAATAAAATGTATACCTAATCTACCCAGCATTTCCCTAATTTTCACCTGAAATCCCCCAAATCTTCCAACTTGAACATCGTTAACCTACTTGCCCTTCTCACACACCATACCATAGTTCTAATTGCAACTAATGTCTCCGACTTCAGTTTACACATCGCTTTTCAACTTGCAAATGTTTCCTTCCCATTTTTACCCGTAAATCACATCAGTCTCATTAAAGTATTCCCAATACAAGACATGATCCAACACTAAAGGCTACTTTCTACTTCATCCTTGTTAACTTTATCCTAAATATTCCACCACAGTAAATTCCCCCACGGAAAATCCAGTTTGGCTTATCTACGCTCTTTTTCAAACCGTTAAACCTGCTTTTATTCAGATATCTGAGACCCCTTCATCCAAAGCTACAATGTACTCGTATTCCAGAACTTCTCATTTTGATGCACTTTACCCTTAGACTTACTCAACTTTAACACAAATCAGTCTCTCCTCTCAACCGTACCCATGATACCTACCCGTATCCTCATGAAAAAGCCCGTTTTACTCCAGTATCAAACAATTCATGTTATCTCGCTGTCGTCGTCATGAACTCTCTTTCTATGCATGCTAGTTTCTACCTAGTACAAAATCCTTCAAGTATCGCCTTGATCATTCCATCTACTAATCCCTCATTTTAACCGTATAAACCCAAAACCCTGTGCAATTTTTGCCACGGTTAAACTTAACTTCGATATTTCAACGCTCCACATACGTCTCATGCACTGCATAATTGATCAGTTTCAGTCTCCTCCGTCAAAATTATAATCTTAACCCGTTGCATTGCGTAGCATTAAACCACTTTTTATCATATACCATCCAGTAACCAACTCTCTCTATTCCGTTAAGGTATCGCCTGTACTTTCAACTGTTGTGTATTCACTTGTAACGTTCAAGTATGTTAGACCGCTTAAATATTTGTTTCCAAACCTCACCCCTTCAACTATTTCTCAAGTCGACAATATATTCCAAGGTAAACTTACCTACTTTCTTCCCCCACCATTTATCCACTTGTACGTTATCTTGCCTCATAATTCAAAAACTTGTATACTCTGTTGGCTTGTCAATGCCATGCCAATTTACTTTACCATCAAATTATCTTGTTAATTATTTCCCAACGGTACCGCTAATTCTCCCGCTATTTATTTTTACTGAATATCTGGAAAAAATTTTCACCTTTACCCATCAATTCCTTGTACCCTTCCGGATAAACTACGAAAAATATTCAATCCACTTTCTCTTGAAATTTACGCTTGATTTCTTTATCGTCCCACTACGTTCAATGATAATTATATACTTGATTCCATCTTTTCTGTCCCAGACTAATTTTTCCAGACGTGTACCAATAATTCACTTAGATCTATGCAAAGCAACAGAATTGGTTCGCCAATTTATCAACCAACATGAGAATTATTTACCCTTCAAATAAATATACTTTTTGACGTTATCCTTTCCTGCTAACTTGATTATTCCACTACCATCTAGTTAATACTCAAAATGTCAAACCACCTATCTTGTAAAGTTTAATGGTTTTACTTTAATGTATTATCCATGACAAAATTACTCGACAATTCCGTGTTTTAATTCCCTTTTTTCTAACTTGGTAAATATTTCAAGGATAAATACGACAATTGATGATAAATATGCATAGTCAATCAAAGACATTGTCAAGCAAGAAGAAACCATCCCCCCCATTCCTTAAAATTTTCTTCAATTTTCACTAAGATCCCCATGTTAGGTTAAACGTTTCCTCATTGCCCAAACGCAAACGTAAATGATTATAACTACTTATTGCCAAAATCATGGTTTAAACTATATTGTCGGATATGAAACTACCCAAGATTGATCACAAGCATTTTTCCGCAGCAAACCTCCCGATGTAGTATCATTCACAAAGTTATTCCAAGGCTTCAAACGATTTCTCGAGCACAATCAATTTGCATAACATGTTACATTACCAAGAATTTTTATTCTCTATTACTGAATTTCCCCCAAGCTCGCAGCTTAAGATCTTCAAAATATCATCATCATCATCATCATCATATGATATATCGATAATTGTTACATTTCCCAATGATACCCTTGCTTAACTATAAATTTTTCAATGTTATACCCAACCCTACAACTCTGTTATTCTTAAGCTGAGATCCTCTTATAATCTTTAGCCAAATCAATGGTTCATCGTAAATCATACTTTCACCTTTTCCTACCCTACCAGATTGTGGAAAATAAATGGAGATTCTTCAATGCTGAATTCTCTTTAACTACAATGTAATTTCAGTATATATGTGCATAATTTACCAACACTGCGATCCATCTACAATTCAATTCCACGAGTCCGTCACCGAGATCCTTCGGGTTTTAAATCAAATTATCCAATAGTTAATCTTATTTAATAAACTCTAGCCCTCGCTAGACAAACTTCCTTATAACCTCTTCTTAATTTATCATGCATCATTTTAATTTTCAATACTTCAATCGCCCCGGCTATAATTCCTGTATAGCCAATCACCAATATGATCTTTTCGCACTCCTTTCATCCTAAATACGCTGCCGCGCACATTTTCGTGATAAGTCTTTTGTTAACTAATTAAACCATCTTGTAAAGTACGCTTCTTTAACATGGGTAATATGTCTCACTTTGGTTCGGCCAGATATCTTGCTTTGATCCTCTTCATCACCAACACCCCTCATTAATATATTAATTGTAAATAGCACATGCCTAAAGATTCCATTTTGTTCATTTGTTCTCATGGAATGTGTACTCAATGTTAAAATTTAAATAAATAAAAACAAACATCGTTATTCCAGTATTATCCATATACTTATTGCCACCAGACCAATCATCACTAGTATTATGTCCGTCATTTTCTTCAAAATTGCCTTTGCTTGACGGTTACATTGAAAAGTATACTTAATTACAATTTTTCCTATACCAAACTATCATCTACCTTACACTGTTAACGTTAACTGTAATCTCGACCCATGAGCCCGGAACTCTGGTTCACGCCATAAAATTGGCATTATCTTGCCTTACCAAGATCATCCTAACTTGTTAACTAAACGCAAAAAATTGTGGAAAACTATCATATTAACTTATTTTTCCTTCTAAATCTTCCTCTCATTCAATTCAACTTCCGTTTCCTTCAAGTGTACAGTTCTCCCTTACTTTAACAAAAATCCTTGCCATCCAGAAAATCAGGTACAGTATAATGCAGTGAGAAAAGTACCTTTTATTCAAGCTAAATACTTCTGCAATGTGACAGGTGAAAATTGCCATTCCTATTCCTACTTGTGCAATAGATGCAGAACATCTTGATTTCCCATTTTCAAAAATTCATCCTCAAACCATCGTTTATCAGAGCTTAAAGCCCCATAGACTTATCCTAAATTCATGCCGCAATCACGGTTTTGAATAGGTTCATTAACCATCGTTTCTATCCTATCTACAGCTTTGTGCAATTGATTTGAAAATGGCAACTTTTTTTCTATTTTCATCAATTGATTCATACGTTACATTTACAAAATTATCATAGACTTAAACCTCATATCACCATACCAAACGCTTAAACACGTTGGGCTATATTAACAAATTTTTGGATTTTATCACCAAAGTATTCAATTCTTAACAACCTCCGCAAATTTTCGTCTGCTAATCGAGTTTTTTTTTAATAAACTTCAACCTAACCACAACTCCCCCTTCGCTATTTTCCAGGTTGAATTTTGTCATCCAATATGGATATCTTCAACCTCTTTCAATCCATTAAGGTAAAGATAGTTCGCTTGAAAAATAGGTTTGCAAGTCGGTTAAGATGGCCTTTAAAACTGCCCTTTCACAACTACCCAATGCATGCGAGTAACCTTATAATCCTTTTCCATCAGCGTTCGTGATTTCAAAGGGTAAATGCCTTCTACACACTGGGCTGAGGGATCGACTACTAACTTATTATCCACATCCTATGCCAAATAAGTCCCAAAACCGCCTTTTTGGGTTAGCGAACTTCAAGGGATATTGAAATTCACCTTGGATAACCTGTACAATCTTCAAAACTCCCTAAACTTTGTAAATCCTCTTACTATACCTAACTATTCCAATCCCTATATCCAGAATGTTAAATATATCATTAACGTTCGCCATGTTATTTCCGTCAAATTTACGTAAATTAGATTGAGCGGCTCCGAGGCATCAGTATCACATCATGACCTTTTAAAACATCCTCCACCCCAAGAGTTACTTCTAATGTACAAAATACGTGCATTAAATCTAATGGCACTCCCAAAGCTTAATTTAAACGTAAAAAATTTAATGGCTTTACCAACAATGTGACAACACCCAGATGCCCTTATAGAATTCAACCAACCAAACCTATCCAAGTAATAAAAAATAGTAAAACTAACCCCAAATGATTCAGACGACACCGCAACCTCCTAAAACTTAACTTGCTTCACGGCTTTTCAAACAAGAAATCCCCGTTGTTACATCATTCCAAAAGTTCATGTATAAAAGGAACACTAGATTCATATTCCACAGAAAAAATCCATCCTAATGCTATCATTCCATCTTTCATTTATCCGTCAATACAATTCCAAGTATATCTTAACCAGAACTATTCCGATTAGTATCACCCATTATGCTAAACTTTCCTCTCTTATTAAACGTTAGGCTAATCTTCTGCAATCAATTCACCAAACTTCTTTTCACGCTAATTTATAGTTTTTGTTACATGATTTGCCACAGATATTCCAGAATAGCTTTTCCCGCCTGTTCACTTAATATTTTTTCCAGAAATTAACCATACACATAGTCATTTAACCATTTCCCTAATTACACGACTTTATCTGCGTGTAAATTATTAAAAACTTTATACATATTCCCGCTAACTTCCAATGAAAATTTCTTCTAAACCTTCGTTATAACTTGCACAAATTGTGCAAGTCATATACATTCTAGTATTCAGTCTACATTTTACTTCCTCATGGCTGAATAATGAAGTATCCGTTATTTCTCTTGTCAAGAGATATACTCGAACTTCCAAATACGTGATACTATCCCACATTTTGACCGTCTAAACCTTACAATTAATATACGTTCCATTCCCATGTGTCCTTAATATCTTCAAGTTAAATTTCCACTTTCATACTTCTATTATTCATCTGGTGTAGGAATATTTAAATTTACCATTATGATATTACTGGATCTCTACCACACAAGTCATATGAATTATACTTGTGAAGTTTCTCCGTACCAACTATTTATACCCGTGTGGTTTGTGACTGTTTTACATACTCACAACTCTTCCAAATACTAACACAATTTACCATCAGGTCACCAAGCCCAATATTTCTCAATACATTTTGCTCAACTTATGCGTCCTGAAGATGGGAATACTTTACTAACTATTCGATGGAATTCGTATTTTTCGTCTTACCTACCAATACATCATTCACATCGCCGATTTGATAGGTAATTTAATTTGCGAATTTACTCTTATACTGCCGCCTCTTGTACAATTAATTCAATCTAGTCAAGATTTTCTTGCAAGCATCGTAACATGAACAACGTGTGAAATCTGAACGATACAAATCAGCCTGTATAAACATCCCATCTCTATTTTCGTGCAAGCAAATATTTTTTATTATTATTTCGTCACTTTGCTTCTTCCTTTATACTTTATCCTCTGTATACCTATTGATATATGTTATTCCATTCCGTTCTTATCATTTTGTATACCAGACTCTTCATACTCGAATTGGACATATCTTCACTATATTTCGGACCAAATCCTACTCACTTGGTAATACTTATCCTTGTAATACATATAGTTAACTTGGAAATCAATTACGAGATTTCGTGAACAAACTTTAGCTACAGCTACGCTAAAAAGTTGCTGGTCCGATTGACCACAATAGACAAGCCTGTTACAGAAGTTATAGAACTTCATTCCTTCTATCCCTCCCAAATTTATTCGTCAATCACCAATTTTGTCAAAATATGCATCATCAAAATTCAAAAAGCCATTGATTGGCCTTTTCGAAACATTCCCGTGATGCGTCACTCGAACCTTCACCAGAGTTACCCAAATAGGAAATTTTCGGTACGTCTGCGGGCTCTACAAATGTGGAATCTTTGTAAATTTTCAAGTTTTTTACCTTTGGTTTAATAACATCTTCAGTTGAGCCATAGCGTAACAAATTCCTCTCTAAAGCGGGACTTTAGGTCTAGACATTCACTCTGCCAGTCATGTAATTAGCTCTTTAATTGCTTTCGTAGCTTTTGGTTATTGTTTTCCAAGAATTCCTAGTTGTCAAGCACAGTTTTTCCATGTCTTATTACAGTTAATGTATCTTAAACACTTCCCATGACTTGTTAAATGTATAAGTCGGTTTTTTTGCTCACAAGCCAGTACACAACACTCATTTAAAATCTCCTGTATAGTGAGTATATTTTTGTAAACAGTCTTATTTTATTCCTTTGGTATAGAGGTGTATTTTAGAATCAATAGCTTCATATCCAGTCAAGATACTATCATTCTGATAGTAGATGCTGTTTCGAAATATCCGTAAATACCAGTGAGTGTTTGGTAAACCGCTATCTCCTTAAATATTCATGTTATACTAATTAAGTTACTACACAATATGCCTACAAATTCTTAATATCCAGCATATCATGAGTAGTCTGCGTACTTACAAGCTACGCCCATTTTAATTTTTGCTTACCATTGGTTGCAATGGTTCCATTATCTCGCTACGGATTGATTTCTTCACAATAAGTGAAAGATATGCGTACTGACCACTCAATATCAGACGTGGTAGTCGTCCTAGGTAAAGAGGTTCCCTATATCCTCTTACTTACAGCTATCTCTGCTGCACTGCTATAATTTTTTTGTAATTAACTTAACATACGTAAAGCTAACTTTCATGACCTACAGCTGGAACGATTTACATCCACAAAATTATGGGCGTTCAGCGGAGCACGTCCATGTCGGTTTTTGTCGCATTGGTTTCTTCCTGCGGTAGTATCCCTCAATCTTCAGGGTAACGTAGCTTAAGCATCTTCAATTCATAAGTAGCAATTCGACCACTTGTTCGACTCGTTATATTATGCTGAAGCTAAATATTTAATCTGTAAAAGTCAGTGACGTATGAATACCAAGTTTTCGTCGACAACTGTTCGTTAAACTGCTAATTAGTCAATTTCGCCATAATGTCTACGGATAACTAGAATGAGGAAAGTACTCAAGGTAAACTAAAATCTTTCTACGTTTTCCAATATTTTTCAAAGTACTTATGACACTATATCTTCTGCAATTTACTTTAAGCTAAGTTAATTTTACTGTACTATAGAGCCATTTTTAACCCAATAAATCTATTACACAAGAAATAAGTCAATCATACTAAACTAACTGCTAAAGGAGAGAAGTTCTACAATGTCAGGGTAAGCAAGGTATTGGCACAACTCAAGCCGTGAAGTTATTTTTATTTGGCTCGCGGTCAACTAGCCGTCAGGAAATTTTTAACCGAGTCTCAATGAAATATCTCATAGTTTTACATTCTGAAGCGATGCTTCTTTCATGATTGATGATAGTCGCATGTGACATTTACCAAGACCCTATCAACACAGGACCATTCTTCATGTAGAGCTAGAGATGAGATCGCAAATTATTTTAAGCATAATCCAACACGAGTAACTAAAGAAGTATTGAGTGAATTGTAACATAGATAAACAAGAAAACCCGACAAAACTTAAGATGGAACTTTAGCTACAACGAACCGGACAAAAGGACAAATTAAAACCTACAAGCACATACAAGGAGGAAAGGAAATTTCCCGCTATGTTAGCGATTTTACAAGTGAAAAGAGAGCTCCATTTTAACAATAGTATTAATAACATATGATTATTAAAATCAAGAAATTACCCACACGATTTACTGACTGAAGTAAGAGTTAGGTATTGTCTTTTATCTAGTCAAATATTTGGGAGAAAAGCTGACTAAGGAGCAGTTTAACTGTCAACTCTACCCTAAAGTTGGGGAAAAAAGCAATCTCTTAACGTGCGGGTGTTCGTACTGAAAAAAGACAGTTAGTCAATTCTCATGCAGTATTGCGCAAAGGGAATGGGAAATTGAAGCAAGCTGATTAATTCATTAAACACTAAATTGGTATATCTATCGAACAAATTACCGTGTCGTGCCAATTGTCCAAAAAATCGGTTTTGGTAACGAGATCAGTTTGGAGTAGTCTGCGGGGAAAATTAATGATTCCGATGTAGTTCACCGAGTGCTGCCACAAGAACTGGGGATAACTAAAACATCGTTACACTCAACTAAATCTTACTACGCATCATGGTAAGTTATCATAAAACTTTCACATTAAAGTAGTATCTTCAAGTAGTGGGCTGTAGGTACACACAACCCGGTTCTGATAATATCGGTGGCGCGTAAAACATCGCCAATGCTGATACTCGGAGTAATGGTAATTCTGTCTGATTTCTATGTAAACTAACGTAAAGTGATTGTTAAGATCAATATGATTCACAATATCATCCGTATAGTTTCACGATTGTAAATTTGGGATGGCAAAGAAGTAAAATTTTAAAACCTTCCAAAACACCCAGAATCTTGTTAACTGTAGTTTGAGCGCCATTTCATGATTAATGGAGATGAATAAAGAAGGGAAACTCCATAATGTCAATTATGTAAATATAATTCCTATACCATCGTATCATATACCAGATAATCACTTTCCCGTTCCAACAAATTCCAATTCAAATAAATAAATATTGAACCATTAGGAAACATTGCCTCCTAATTCTTGATAAAAGAGACATTGATGTACGAACTCCAAGATATGGATAAAGGATTGTTATTCATAATTATTGAAACAAAATAACTTTTATTTGGGTAATTTGATGAAATTGCGAGTTGTGCATCACAAAATTTTCACAAGTGTCACGAAACAAATTTTTTTCAGATGGTTCTCAAATCGCTCAAAAATTTTCCAGTGATTCTTTTCATACAACTTTGGAATTTATGCTAAGTTTAACAGCTATTGAAACCGGAAAAAGTACACAAACAACAGTGGTTTTCTATACTCATTGTTACTAGTTTTATAATGATATTTAGCCCAAGAAGCCTGTTTTAGTAGCAAATTCATAAAAATTATTTCACTTTTATATATACTGACAGAACATCAGTTTATAAATCATTATAAAATATTTTCTTTGAATCACTTTTAAAGATAATCTGACTGTAATATTTTGTTACACGCGCTCATTCGACATATCAGGGTTTACTTGGCAAACAAGCGATATAATTGTGATTACGGGTGATATAGCTACAACTACTTCAATAAGAGCACTGTACAAGATCTACTTGATAAAGTAGACAAAGTGATAACTCTACCAGACGAGCACAGAAACAATATAAATATCCCGGTCCACTGGACAAAAAATACAGTTCCAAGTAATTACACATCTAGCAACCAAGTAAGCAGTCGTTGCTCCATGGACAGTTAAACGAGATTACAGTTGTCATTGAGATTTTCGATTTGGTAAACTCACGAGATAACTAAGTTAACTTCATACGACATCAACTTATCTTGATCACTCCGTGTGTGCATATTTTCAGGTTGCTCCATCCGATTTTCATGCCATCGCGATAACATTAAGAAATTGAAATCACAAACGAAATCAGTGCTTCGGTATCATTTCCAATGTGTTTGAGTGCCTAAACACCCATTCTATGTGCGAACAGCGCATCTCCGCACATACCAATTTATTAGAACTTAAAATATCGCTGTAAATCTTCCTACTTTTCCCTCATATGCAACGCGGCATTTAACTACGGGATTTTCAAATTATGTTATCTGTTGGGATGCAATCTAATGGACTAACTAGTTTTAAGTGTAAATTGTGATATCTTCGCTCTTCCAAGATTAGTCTTCGTCATTCGGAGGCATGCGAGAATTCACGCACATTACGTGATCGGCGCTAGCTTCACTAGAGGGTTCCACGTAATGCTAGATGTTGCCGTTATTCTCGGCAGTCACATAGTAAATCTTATCGTGGATAAGTGCTACGGGTGATTCTCTAGAAACATTTCTTGTATTATTATCTGTAAAAATATTTACATTAAAAATATAGAAATTGTTAGCAAATTAAAGGTTTAGAGAATTTGAGGAATTATTTTTAAATACATTTTAGCGCATAAAGCGCTTTTTGTGTATACATGAACTAAAAAATACGTTGTTATGTTATATGGACAAAAGAAGTAATCAGTAGACCCCGAGTGTGCAAGATAATATTCATCCATATATTTCCATTTGTGTTGTATATGGTATATTTCATGCAAGTCGGTTTTATAGCGTCCAAAAATTATTGTATTATTTAGGGCCCATTTTAAAGTCATTCTATGTCCACCTTTTTTTCTCTTTTTAAGATTATCATAGAAATACTCTGCTGTTCATTAGCAGATTTTATAAATACACTGAGCGTATACTCACCCCAATTTGTATCCTCCTTTAATTTTCCTTGAATATGGTATTCTTTATTTATACGAAAATTTAAACTAAATACTAAATTAGAAAGGCTCTGAAGACTTTTATACATTCACTACATTTTAGAATTGTCAATCTGCACCAAACTGTTTTTGGTATGAATAATAATATGTCCAGTTTCACATAATGTTAAAAAACTAGTTCCATAATCAAACATTTTATAAATTTCATTATGAAGTGATGGTTGGGGTAATAGTATAAATGGTGTTGCCAAAAAACCAATACTACCAAAATTATGATGAACTTTTGGATTGTTCAATTGAGGACTAGTGTTGAGTTGATTTGAATCAATATTACTGCAGCCACTTACATTTAACGGTAACGAAAGTGACAAAACTTTATGAGGTATACCGCTATGAGTGCAATTATCACTCTTAGAGACACAGGCTGAGTATAAACCATCTGTACTTGAATCCGGCATGCGTTTTCCAATACCGTGAGGGTTAACAGACTGACAGTAAATTTTTAAAATAAAAAGTAGCCAAATCATATTTTCGTTATATGTTGAGGATAGGAAAAATGTAAAAAGCATTAGATGATGGTCCCTCGTTATATTCCTTTACTTAAATTGTTAAATGTCAGCACCAAAAGTGGAAGAAGACGAATTAGCTAAGCCACTATTGCGGTCAGCACATTCAGTTTCCAATCTAGAGTAAGCCCCAAAATAAAGGGTTAAAAAATGGTGTTTAGATACTAACACAAAGGATACGGAGAAATATTGCGCATGCCCATGGATGAAGGTCTTCTGTTGGACTTGGTAAAAATTGGAAAACAACCTCTTTTTATGCTAAGTGTATATGGACCCTCACCTTTGCAATACTTCCAATTCTGTGGACGGTCAATTTTGGGTTGCAACATGCGCTATGTTCCCTTGCGACTAAGTCTTGGTGCCCACAAATCGTGAGCCTTAGTATAGCCGGACAGTCATGTGGTTAGCTAATGGCATTTAGTGGCTCAGGTTGTGATCTCTCCTCATCTGGTAGTGTGGCTCAACAGTAGCTATATTGTTTCGTCTCGTTACTTGGAAGTTTTCTCAACTAATTCTTTTCAGTTTTTGTTCTAGCACGAGCAGCACTAACTTCGAACCTGCCTGTACCCCTGACCTCAAGTCACTAGTCCTTCGTAGGCAACTATTCTCTAATCTTGCCCATGTGGTAAACGTTAGCGCACTGAGGATAAAACTTTAGGCGTGGGCCTTACAGAGCATTTACAGTGAGCTGTGACTAAGAGGGATCCTGCGGTCTTGTTTTGTGCTTTTTTTGTAGCGATTCTCTTTAGATTATAAAAATTGCTCACCGAAACCCCCCTGTTCGAAGTGTCACTGCTATTTTTTTGCCTAAATCGGCGCGTCTAGATCCCTTGTCGCAACTAGTCTACTGTTACAAATACATCCCCGTTCCGAGCATGATGGATACGGTGCCTCCCACATAGACACATTAATGCCGCACTTTTGATTGCAACCAGACTCTGTGATCACAAGAATCATAAGGCTTACGCAAACTCAAGTGTATTCCAGAATGTTCAATAATGAGTGTTGCCTCGAGCGGTTACCTTATTACATTCCTCTTATGCGTGTGTACCTGTTCAGACGTTTAAGTCTGGTTTTGTTAACCTGCGTTAACTACTCTCTATCATAGCTGTGTAGAACCGACTGGAAGGCCTCATTAACCTTTCAAATTAAGCTTAACACATGCTGCACAGCCTGTAGGACTTTTTTCACTGCATTTATGTCACCCGGCTTGAAGAAAACAATAGCCATTAACGGTGTAGTGTAGTCATGTCAAATCTTTTCTGACTGACTAAAAAATAGCACAACACCTTTGTCATCACGATATCTTACTGTAAGCTGGAAATCATCTTCCTTTTGAATACTTTGAACTTACCACCGTCATGGTAGTTCCCGTTATAGTGACTATTCCTTGTACAACCCCTTATTTTGTATCAAGTTTCTTACCCTTCGTATCTAGTTGGTGCTTATTCATCTTTTTGTTCAATTTATGCTACTCAAGTCGTGTGTTAAGCTTATATAACCTCCCTTCGACTATCTTCGCTCCCTTACTACTAGTCCATTTGATAGCTTGAGTTGGATTGTTTCCTATTAGAAACTTTACCTCATCGTCTTCCACTCTACCGTTAGTGAAAAGGCCGTATGTCGACATT
>WMKJ01000024.1:0-140363 GCA_009733715.1 Herpomyces periplanetae | reverse complement strand
ATTTATCATTCAATGCTGCATTCATCGTACTCAACTCTTCCAATTTACTCAATTCCCGCTCCCTTTCTTGCTGGTAAACCATTTTTTGACAGGCGAATCTTCAACTTTCATGATTGGAATCGGATAGTGGCGGGATTAATTTCATTCCACAGCAGTGTATTATCCACCAAGTCAAAGTACTATGACCAGTTATCAATCCGACCGCAAATTCGTATCTCTTTAAATTTTCCGTAAAGCTCTCGTATGCGATTCAGCAGTTATCTTTTCTATCTAGTTTTTTTTATATTTTCTCACTCTTCGTTTCTCTTCTTTACCAAATCAGCTAAGCGAGTGACTTAACAAGGGTTGTGATTAGCTTCATCGGCTACGGCGTGGCCGTGAAATCTTGAATCACAATGTACGCCTCACCAGGAGGTACGCGAAAGGTTCGCTTTACTACGCCATCGCCATCGCGACTAGGGCAAGCGCATCCCCAGACCCGTTCGCGATGTCACTCGATGCTACTGACAACACCTCGTTCTACACGTTCACGAAACGAACTTGCATCGACTGGTTTAACTCCATCGATTCGAAGAACTACACTTAGCCCAACAGAAAGTGCATCATCACTTTCATCATCAACCTCATCTTCGTCATCAACAGTATTAACGCTACCCAAGACTCCCCGGACTCCGCAGAACGACCGAATATCTTTGAGAGGCTTAACGTTACCTGAAGTTATAAAAAACCGCAAATTTGAAGAGGTATCCCAAAAAGAGGATATCAGTCCTCTATTCTCCGACAATGGGGCAGAGTTGATTGAAAATGGCATTCAAATGTGCGGCGCAACAGGGCAATTTGACGAAACTGGCTTACCGATGGACTTGCCTACTATGACGTTATTTCAATGCTCACCATTACAAAATTTATTATCGGAGCGTGCGAAGCGTCGCCTTCGTCGTGCTTTGAACGCTGAGCAACGCCAAAGTCTAAAGCCGGGGGACTCGGAGGTGCAATATCGTCACGCCGACCCTGGAGAGATGGGCAAAAAATCTGGAAAATACAGCGAGAGTGGGGAACCTACATCAGTCAAAGCTAAGAAATATAGAATAAGTGAATCAACAGCTAGCATGGATATATCACCTTGCAGCTTTACGTCGGACAATATATCGATTCGCAACATCGCGACTTCACCATCATCTTCAGTAATGTCGTTTGACGATCTAGCAAGTTACATTCATTCACCATCAAGACAAGCATTATCACGGGTTACACAAACTAAACGTGATAAAAATGTCAAGTGTGGACCATTGTTAGACTCAGTTTCAGAAAAGTCGATCGAACGCGAAAATCTAATGGAAAGCGTATCGGCCGAATTAACCTTAGCGCAAGCTGAATTACAAATGCTGAACGAAACGATTGGGAAATTGGGTTACATTAATGAAGGGTCAGGTTCGCAGGATAAGAAAAGTGAATCTTCTGTAATGGGGACGACTGAAGTGAACAAAGAAAGTTTGCATGGCCTTAATAAGGGATATACAACGGCGCAGAGTGTGGCAGTTATACGGAAGATTAGGGTAGACCTAGATGAGGCTGGCTTACGTCTGCGAAAAGTGTGTCCGACAGCGTTAAGCAGTGATTCATCTGGGGGACAAGTTATTGCTAGCATGCTACAAACATTGGATGAACTGGTTGAATCGATTTGGCGAGCATCGAATGAGCTTGCAGCAGTTCGGGAGAGTGAAGTTGAAGCTTGTTCGCGGTTAGATGAGTTAACACAACGATTAGCTAGCGTACAAGCTCGTAAAAATGAGCTGGAAAAGCGTTGGCAAGAGTTGGAAAAGTTTACGGAGGAACGATGTCGTGCGTTAATTGAAGCCGAGGGGGAGCGAAGTGGTTTGCGGGCCGGGCTTGAAGCACGAAATGCCGAAATTGAAGCACTTCGAGAGCGGTTAGAAGCGCATGAAGCAGAGGTGGAACGAAGTGAGAAGTCGCGGGATATGCTGAAGAATGCACTTCAGAGTTATCGTGATGAAGTTGAAACTTTAGAGCGGTTAACAGAAAAGTTGGAGGATAGATGGCGTAGAAAATTACAAGCTCGTGAACAAGAGTTAAATGAGGAAAAAATGGTTTACCAGCAAGAAAGGGAGCGGGAATTGAGTAAATTGGAAGAGTTGAATACGATGAATGCAGCATTGAATGATAAATTGGATGATATATTGCAACGAATAAGTCAGGAAGACGAGAAGGACCCGACCCAGACTGAGGAGCAAATGAGTGATGTGAGTATGCCAGGTGCTTGGGATTCGGTATCGGCATCCAGTGTAGGAACGTCCGATTATTGTCGTCGATTTGAGGTACAAGGACAAGGTGGCAGTGAAATAGCAGAGGCTTTGAGGGAGTTATATGATAAATTACGATGTTCGGGAGAAAGAATGAATCAGTTGGAGTGTAGACTGGGAGAATCCAGTTTACGAGAAGCTGAAGCCGAACGAAGGGGTGCATTAGCCGTCGAATCCCGTGTACAGGGAGAACTTGAGCAACTACGGGAACGAAATTTTGTGCTTGAGGAGATATTGCGATCTCAGGAAATCAAGTGTGGAATACGGGAACGGCAGTATGATGAATGTTTAACGAATTTGGGAGCTGAAGTTGAAGCCTTTTACGTTAAACTATACACTATTCACGATCGTCTAACTCGTCGATTTTATCAAGGAGAACATGTTTCACAAACTGATGATGATGTTAACGAACGACTTGACCCGGGAAATGATGTTGGTAATGATGTTATAATGGCAGATGCTACACCCCATGAAAAAAGTCGCAAACGTTCGAGAGTATGGAGTAGATCACGTATATTTGCATCATCATTAACTAGCATTTCGACGTACTGTAGTGCACTAGCTGGATCCCAGCCGCCAGCAGAATCGACTTCATCCACTCGGAATGCTTCAATCATTGATGGGAAGGTGGCCGATAACCAAGAATATGTTAATTTTGTGGATCGTGATGATTATTTTTACGGTTTACCGCGAAAGCGATTGCGTCAACTATTTTCTTAGGCAGCAATCACGTGAGAAAATTGTATTGCGTGGGGGTTTAAAAGTTTGAAAGCTGTATTGTCCTGCTCTTCATTGCCGATTCAATAGTTATACAAACGAGCAGCCGTTGAACGATTTAACGTATGGGGAGAAAAGTAGTTTGCAGGAAATTTTGGTAGCTTTGGCTTTTTCGGGATTGGGCTGTTAAGCGCAGTGTTGAGTTGAATTGTAATTATGAGTTTTAAAAGCGAGTTAACCGATAATGAAGCCAGTGGGAGTGAGGAAAGTTCACGGTAGGTGGTTTACTATTAACTTTTGTGTGTGCGTGTGCATGCTTGGATGAGCGTGAGCATGTGTAAACGTTTACCAATTTGCATTGTAATATGCTAAAAAATTCGTTTAACTTTGTGAACATAGGCGTAAAAGTGAAAATCAGGAAGAAATATCATCTAAACTTGCAAAATTAGCAGTGAACTCGTCAAATGATACGCTGCAACGGATATTGGCGAAAGTAGGGCAAAATGAAGTAAATCAAAGTTTTCTGATAGTAATGAAAATGAAAAATGTCAGAACTTTGCTAACGTTACGTATGAAAAATAGGCGGGAAACGATAGAGCGGATAGCAGTAAGAATATAGACCGATATAAGTTTTGGAAAACTCAGCCTGTACCTAGATTCGGTGGGTTATTTATACATTATACAGTGGTGTTTAGCCGTGTAGTAGTATCATCAGTCATGTATATCAAGCATGATATTTGTTAGTCAATAAAATGGCTAACGCTCAAGCATGGGCCGTGAGCTTTTTATGAGCGTGAGAAAGCTTTGTATAGACGAAGAGAATGAAGGTGAAACGGACGGACCTATACAGTGGATTAATCGGGATGATGTTCCGCAAAAGCCAAATAGTCTGTTGGAGGGTTTTATGTGGGTAACTATGGACTTGGATGATGTTAAACAGGTGGGTTAATCATGCTGCACGACAAAAAGGGAGTGAGGCTAACAAACGGTAATAAACAATGTGTTGTTCATGAGTGCTTTGTGGATAGATTGAAGAAATTTATGAACTTTTGGCCAATCATTACGTGGAAGATGATGATTGTATGTTTCGATTTAACTATTCCAAGGAATTTCTTAATTGGTGAGCACATTATTCCTTGCGTGAAGTTATTCTTTACTTTATGGATGCGCCATTCATACATTGAAAGGTTGATTAAGTCAAGGTTAACGAGGTTTTTATGGAGTGATCGTGGGGAGCAGGGCGTTAAAGGGACCAGGTTGGCTAAAAGACTGGCACGTTGGAGTACGTGTAGAAAAATCAGGACGTTTGGTAGCATTTATATCAGGTATACCCGTTCGTTTGCGGGTTCGTGATCGGGAGATAAAGTGCAGTGAAATAAACTTTTTGTGCGTTCATAAAAAATTGCGCCGCAATCGATTAACACCGGTTTTGATTAAAGAAATAACACGTCGATGTTACGTGGATGGTACTTATCAAGCTATTTATACAGCAGGTGTACTATTACCAGCACCTATATCGATTTGTCGGTATTTTCACCGATGCTTGAATTGGCGTAAACTATATGAAGTGGGCTTCTCAGCTTTACCCCGGGGATCTACGGTAGAGCGGCAGGTTTTGCGGCATAAAGTGCCCAAACAGACTCGTATCATGGGATTACGGAGCATGAGAGAGGATGATGTCGATCAAGTATTGGATTTACTTACACGTTATCTTAACAGGATGATGTTGGCACAAAAGTTTACACGTGAAGAAGTGAAGCACTGGTTTATTAATGCTGATGAAACTGAAAGTGAATGTGGAGATAGGAATAGAGTTATCTGGTCGTACGTAGTAGAAAGTGGAGGAGCCATGGGTAGAAGGATAACGGATTTTTTTTCGTTCTACAGCCTGGAATCTACCGTGATTGGGAATTCAAAGCACACTAAATTGCGAGCTGCCTACCTATTTTATTATGCAACGGAAGCAGCATTTGTTAACGATGGTAAAGACTTAAAGGGACGATTGAATGAACTGATGAGAGATGCTCTAGTTTTGGCGAAACAGGTAAGCTATGCCAATTGATTGATTTTTCCAAGTCATATATTTTAGACTGTGACACCAAATAATTTGAACGTTATTCCAGGAAAATTTTGACGTATTTAATGCTTTAACGTTAATGGACAATCCACTTTTCCTAAGTGAACAACTATTCGGACCGGGGGATGGAAGATTACACTTCTACTTGTACAATTATCGAACGGCTAAGATACCCGGGGGTATCGATGGTGATGATAAAGTTGATATAACTAAAATGAAAGGTGTAGGAATGGTGATGTTGTGAATGAGTGAATAAATGAAAATTTCATCTTTATGTTCTCTTCCCCTTGCCCCAAGTAATTCGAATTTGCTCCAAAGTTTCCGAATCGGGAAATACGTGCGAAAGCGGAAGGAGGTCAAGGGGAGCCGTCTTGGCATGAGTCAGGTCGTGGCTGCCGTGGCTGTTTGTAGGGCTGAAACTAAAGTGGTCCCCAGTCTGTGCGTGAAGATGGGACGAGACGAGGGGTAGAACGGTAAATGTGGGTAAGATTTGAGTAGTTAGAATTTTTGGTCAAGTATTGCTACGGCTATGGGTATGAGTTTCATAAGGATTGAAATTTTTTTTTTGAGTTAATTTGATTTAGTTTGAATTATTTTACGGTTGATTAGGATAAAGTTCTCCAAGTTAAATATGAGTGTAACGCGTTTACTAGTAGGATTCAATGGGGCGGCTTACGGTTCGCGATGTGCTGGTAAGCGTAAATGTAGATTTAACATGAGATTTGGACTTCAATCGGGTTGTAGTTCAGCATGGTCAAAACGTGGTATGATGAACATGAGCATGGAAGAAAAAGATCGTGTATCACGTATCCGGAATATCGGAATTGCAGTATGTTATGCAGACAAATGTTCAAGTAATTAATTAATGGCTTAAGCGTGTAGGTACGAAAATGTTAACATTTTTTCTGGGAAATTTTAATAGGCACATATAGACAGCGGAAAAACTACGGTAACGGAACGAATATTGTATTATACGGGGCGAATTAAGGAAATTCACGAAGTTAAGGGTAAAGATGAAATAGGAGCTAAGATGGACAGTATGGAACTTGAACGGGAGAAGGGTATAACTATTCAGTCAGCTGCAACATTTTGTGATTGGGACAGAGAAGACAGCAGTGGTATTAAGCAAAAATTCCACATTAATTTAATTGATACACCGGGACATATTGACTTTACTATTGAGGTTGAACGAGCACTGCGCGTATTGGATGGTGGAGTAATGATAGTCTGCGGAGTGTCAGGTGTTCAATCTCAAACGTTGACGGTTGATCGACAAATGAAAAGATACGAAATTCCGCGTATAACATTTATTAATAAAATGGATCGGGCGGGGGCTAATGCTTTCACAGCTATTGAGCAAATTCGCAGCAAGCTTGGCATAGCAGCCGCGGCTGTACAAATTCCGATTTGGCGTGACGGAGTGGAATTTGCTGGTGTGGTTGATCTACTTACAGGACAAAGTGTGTACAATAAGGGGAAACGGGGTGAAATTGTGGTTAAAAATGATGAAATTCCCGTGGATTTACAAGATTTAGTGAGAGAGAAGCGCAAAAGATTAATAGAAGAACTGGCCGAAGTAGATGAAGAAATGTGTGAAGTGTACCTGAACGATAAAGAAGCTAATATGAATGATATTGCTAAGGCTATACGTCGGGCAACTCTACAGAGAAAGTTTACACCGGTTTTTATGGGATCTGGCCTAGCGGATCAGGGAATTCAAAGTTTGATCGATGGAGTTTGTGATTATTTACCCAATGCTTTAGAAGCGGAACATTATGCGATACGAGCAACTAATGTGAAAGGGACTGATGGTGGATTGGTTAGTGTTGAGGAAAAAGTTCGATTATGGGCTAATGAGGGGGAAAAGTTTATTGGATTAGCTTTTAAATTGGAAGAGAGTGGTTACGGACAGTTAACGTACATTCGTGTTTACCAGGGTAAAATTAGTAAAGGAGGATACATGTACAATGTTCGGACGAAAAAGCGAGTAAAAATACCAAGAATAGTGAGAATGCATTCGAATGAAATGGAAGAAGTTGAGCGGGTTAAAGGTGGTGAAATCTGTGGAGTATTCGGCATAGAGTGTGAATCGGGAGACGTTTTTACGGGGCTTGATAGTGGAGGTGGACGTGGGGATGAGATTAAAATGATGAAGAGCATGAATATTCCGGAAGCAGTAGTATGGTTATCTATAAAAGTTAAAGATAGTAAAGATGAAGCACGATTTTCCCGAGCGATAAATCGTTTTCAAAAGGAGGATCCTACTTTCCGGGTTAAAGTTGATGAAGAATCTGGGGAAACCATTATAAGTGGGATGGGGGAACTTCATCTCGAGATATATATAGAGAGGATTAAACGAGAGTATAAAGTAGAGTGTATAGTTGGCAGACCGGAGGTCAGTTATCGTGAAACACTCGAAGGCATGGCCAAGTTTGATTATTTGTATAAAAAGCAAACTGGTGGAGCAGGTGATTATGCTCGTGTAATGGGATGGATTGAACGGGTTGAGCTAGATGAACGTGAAAGGGGGGAAGAAGAGGATGTGAGTAAAGGTGAGAAAGGTTTGCCAAATGAATTTGAAAATTTGGTAACGGGGGGAGCAATAAGTGAAAAATACATATGGGCGTGTGAACGTGGATTTAGAGAGGCTTGCGAAAAAGGACCGTTAACAGGCGCAAAAGTGATTGGGGTTAGAATGGTGATAAATGATGGTGCAATTCACTCCGTCGATTCATCGGAACATGCATTTCAACAAGCTACAAGATTAGCTTTTCGAAAAGCCTTTGAACAAGCTAATCCCAAGATTCTCGAGCCCGTTATGAAGTTAACTGTGAACGGACCTAGTGAATATTTTGGGCCTATGCTATCCTTATTAAACAAGAAGAATTCAATTATACTTGATAGTCAGGATGTGGGAGGAGAATTTAACCTTTTGGCAGAATGTCGATTGAACGAATTATTTGGATTTTCTCGTGTACTTCGAGCCACCACGCAGGGTAAAGGTGAATTCACAATGGAATTTTCTCATTATACACCGACGACAAGGCAATTACAGAATGAATTAATTGAAAAGTATACGAAGCACAAGTAAGACTGGTAACCTGAAGAAGTTCAAGCGATGTACAAACCGATATATTGGAGTACGAGTAAGTGGAATTATATTCATCATTATTTTGGTAAAGATTTTCTCGCATACTCCAAAATTGGTTCACTTTATCTCACGGATATAGGCTTAGACTTTTGAATTATCTCTTTCATGTACTCAAGTACAACAACTTTTGATTCGACAGCTCGTTCGATTAACGCAAGTGAGAAAGGCTGGCCTAGATTTAGCGAAGGTATTGAGGAGGTTATTTCAGATTTGTCGACGATAAATCGCAGGGTAATTGGAGCGTAGAAAATGGTTTCATGCTTTTCCAGTATCTTTGATACGTTCCAATCGAATTCCCGTTCCTTAATTACACTTCCACCCTTTGCATCAGTCAACACGAAAAAAGATACGATTGCCCATGATGATTTAGTGACATTTGTTGCCTCGAATTCCACTACACTCATGCGTGGGAATAACCATCTGTCGTTTTGATTACCGTGAAATTCAATTAATAAATTGATGGGTTCAGTTGCAATGGCATTGGAATGATTAAGCGCAGCTTGGTTGGCGTTGTCTCCCGTTCCTGATGTAGAATGAAGTTTACGACTCTTTTTCGAGGGAATACTTGCGACAGGATGTGAAGCCGGAGTTATGACGGCAATGGGAACGGATGAAGTGGCGTTCGTACTGGTGATTGATGCGCTCATTTCCATTTTCCGAACTACCATGGTTAATTCATCGATATGTCGCTGAAAGTATTCGAGTTGTTTAGTATTGGCGTGACCAGACGCTACAATTTTCATTACTTGCTTAAGTTCTTCGTTAACGCTTGCTCGTTGCGCTAATAATTGAATAACTTTGTCGGGAGCAGCTAATTGCTGAGGTTTGGCTGGCGGAGCTGCGCTTGAATCGGGATTTGCTGGTTTAGGATTGTCAGGTTTGCATTGGGGTGTCGGTACTGGCACTTGTTCAGGACATATGGTGGTGCTAGTGTTAATGGTAGCCGTTCCAGAGAACGTTGCCATTGTCTCTGTTCCACTCGTACTGCTTGTCGTCTTTGCGCTTGTTTCGGTTCCTTTCCCCACCATCGCTGCACTGCTCCCCCCTTCTCCTCGTTTCACGGTATACATCACCACATCAAAAATATGCGGCTCAACTACTATTCGACATCGTCCACACTTAATCATACTTCTTTTCTTTTCTTTCTCTTTCACTTCGTCCACTTCACCTTCGCCCTCACCTTCCCCATCAACCTTTTCTTTGACTATCCCTTTTTTTCTCTTTTGCTTTCCCTTGCTCCAATACCGTTCTAATATTCCATTATGAATCCATGCCCGTTTTGATTTAGTGATCAGTTCGCCAATATTTTCTCTAATCTACCCGTTAGATCACCAAGAAATTTCCCTTCACCATAAGTCCTTACCTATCAGTACCACCTCCCTCTATTCCCACGTCTTTGTCCTCACCTTTCCCTGCCAGATTTTTGCCAAACTTATCCCCCAAACCCGCGGCAACACACCTGGATCCTTTATCCATGATATGCCATAGCGGTACAGGCTCGTACGTATCTTGAATCAACAACTTTATTTTTTTCTGTCTGGTTCGTTTTTTCGCTGCTCAGCGGCTGCTTATCCAACGCATGATCACGTGCCGACCTCCCAAATATCCCAATTTGGCAATATTTTTCTTTTGAAAAGACTTTTTGCACCCTAAAAAAAACTTTTCCCATTACTTTCCATTTGATTAGATATTTTGTACTATTTCGCGCCATTTCAATCAACTAATAGCTTTAAATAATCATGGGCCAATGCTTTAAAAAATTCTTTTTAATTTCCCTCCCGTCAATCTTTTCCATTTACTTGGCTATACTGTCAATCGTAATTGTATCGCCAACTTTTCAACGTGGTTTACTCTACGCCAATAAATTTCATTTGGGTTATTTCACCAATATTTCCGACGCTGAACCTCATCTTTTTCATCCTTTACATATTTCTCCATTTTATATTCCCTCTACTAACGATACCCGTTTGTTTACCTGGCACGTTCTACCACTTGCCCTTCATAATTCCGTAAATGGTTTTGCTTCATCTCCTCCTCCAGTCGTATTAAAGGACGGTTCTTTAAGCAACTTCAAATCAGCACCTGCGTATCACTTACTTCAATCTGATCCCGATGCACGTCTCGTTATACTATGTATGAACTCATTATTATTGTACAAATCACACTCTTTCCAGCTAACTTTATTTCAATCCAATTTAGTTCACGGAGTTAGTTAACCCCATATGTGATCTTATATTAATTGACCAAACTAATATTATGCTGAATCTTATTTTCTCTTAGAATTCGGGTTACCTTGCACAAAATGTTCGATCGGATCTTTTGCATAGTTTATCCTCCATGTCCAAGCATATTCACGTTCTAGCACCTGACTATCGCGGTTATGCTAGATCAACGGGTTCACCATCGGAATCTGGTCTAATTGAAGATGCCATTTCGACAATCTCATATGCAATTAACGAGCTAAACATACCACCAAACCGAATTGTAATTGTTGGGCAAAGTCTTGGAACAGCAGTTTCATCTGCTGCTGCTCTATACTTTTCTAATCCTTCACTCCATACTTCCTTGCTTCCCGACATATCACCTTCATCATTTCCCTTTCCACCTCCCCCGAATCGTGCCGTCTTTGCTAAAGTGATACTTGTTGCGCCCTTCACCAACATCCCCCATCTTTTACATACATTTTCCTTTTCGACGGGGATACCGTTGCTTTCACCATTTCGATTGGCTCCTAAGCTATTCGATTATTTCTTACAGAGTATCGTTGATAAATGGAACTCAATTGATCGTTTATCACTTTTAGTGAACTCTACTACATCCACACCATCAGCTAAGCTGAACTTAGAAATCTTTCATGCGAAAGATGACTCTGTCATTCCCTACACCCATAGTACATCAATTATGAAGCGTTTAACATCTGTTCAAAACCTTTCAACTTTACAAATTTTTCCCAAATCGTCTCCGCAATTCCCTGTTCGTCGTCCCGTATACCTTGCTCCAAAAGTGTACCATTGGACTCGTGGAAGTCAGTCAATTACCCTTAACATTTTCAATTATGGTGGTAAGTTAATATGTCGGGATTGTATTATATAATTTTTTAACGCATTTTCATGGGGAGGGAGGGAGTTTCATATCAACTAGGTCATATCAATATCCTAAAATCCTCTGCACTACAGCTCGCAATTCTGGACGCATTTGAGTTGGTTTGAACGAATTTACTCTGCTCGGTTGGTTTCAATTTTGCGTATATGTTTACCGGGTATAACGATTAATCCAACAAAGCGGCCTTTCTGTTTATTCATACTTTCAGTAGAATTATCTAACCACAACCCCCGTATTTCATGAGCTTGTGAAAGTATTATATTACAATCCTAATATTGACATACATTGTCTTAGCTCAATCTACATGATTTTATGTACCCAAGCTTTTTAAAACCCAGAATATGACGGTATAGTAAAGCTTACCCGATCTGTACACCTAAACACACCTGTAAAAATCCTGTTATCGTCCAAGGTAACTCGTAGTTCGTATCGCAGAATACCCTCCAAGTATCCTATACTGCATAGCACAGGAGCATTTGTCGGTGCAACAACACCTTGGGCTATGAACACTGATTCAATTAAGTTTGTATTATCCATATTAAACAAAAGTTAAAAATTCCACAAGATAAATCTAACCAATGTTTGTTTGAACTAGTTAACTTTGTATTAACTTGTTTAAACAAAGAGCTAAAAGTTTCAATTTATTAGGGAAAATTTTTTCCTTCTTTTTCCCCTCCGAAGTTGCTTGGGTGGCACTAGCCGCAACACGCCACAGTGCACCGCCCGACTTAGCCTCAAGCATGACTAATCATGGTGTAAGAACTTTGAAAGTGAGAATTTTTTGGGTGTGTCGAATAAAGATGATGGAAAACTAAATTTCTAACCTGTATTGCACTCGATAATTTTGTATTTAAAATTTGTTGACGGTATATTAACCTTCAAGCAGGTTTAAAGGGGTATCATGTCAGAAGGAAAACTTGTTAATGCATTAACGTACTTTCGAGTTGACGGTCGACGAAATCATGAGTTAAGGTATACCCGAGCTGAGTTGGCAACACATACATCTATGGATGGATCAAGTTATCTGGAGCATGGAAATACCCGAGTTATCTGTTGTATTCAGGGGTTTTATGAATCAACGACGACAACGGCATCTTCAAATCCGGCTACGAGTGCAATGATGACACCGACTGCTATGCCCACAATTGCGCAAGTATTAACATCGTCAAAAGTTAACTCAGGAAATACTATACCGGCTCATGCTACTTGTCAATTAACTGCAGATAGTGTACCTTTGTCGAAAACTTCTGTAAGCCATGAAGCTGCGGATATACGCGTTGATGTACACATTGCTACGTACGCCCTCCCTACATTAGGAGGTGGCGGCGGCGGCAGCAGCGGTAACGGATTTTCCGGCAATAGTAATGGTATAGCGTTAAGTAGTACTGGTATTAGCAATTCATTGGGGGGGTCTGGTAGTGAACGCAAACGAATGGATAAAACAATGCATGAATTTGGATTAACTCTTGCAACAGCATTGGAAGGCGTGGTGTTAAGGCGAGCGCATCCCCGCAGTACACTTAGTCTAAGTTTCTATGTTATCGCAAATGATGGAGGTTTGCTTGCTGCATTAGTCAATGCCGCAACAATGGCACTGGTAGACGCTGGTATACCCATTTATGATTATTTAGTCGCATGTACAGCTGGATATTCCGTGATATCACCACGTGAGAACTTATCCGACACATCGCCTTCAAAAGAAAATCTCTTACCTTTACTTGATTTAACGCGACAAGAAGAATTAGAATCACCTTATCTTACCGTTGCTACACTAGGCTCAACAGATCGCATAGTCTTGCTCGACTGCACTACACGCTTTAATCTATCATACTTGGACAAAACATTGCTTATTGCACTTGGTGGCTGCCGAGAAATGCGTCGACTACTTGATAATAGGGTACGACAGCATGCTCATCGATATTTATCTTCAGCAGCTGCGATGACGGCTGTAACAGGGACATTGTAACGGCTAATGATGTGAGATGAAAGTGTATGAGAAAAGATGGTTAACAAACAATTCTAAATGGTCGAACCGGTAATAAGCTTATTAATGTCAAGGTTAATCATACTATCCAGGTCCATGGGTTTAACATACACTCTGCACCTGTACACATATTTGGGCTACCTGTGCTGCCTTGATGAAAGCCAATCGTTGATAGTAATGACTAAATGTCGTAGAGCATCAGCTCTGTACCAAAAGTGACCGGCATTGGGGACTATAGATGTTTGAATGCCTTCATCACCACCAAGCTTACACAAAGCTTTTTTCCAGGCATTCATACGACGTATTGAACAAAATGGATCTTCATCACCGGAAATGGCTAAGCAACCATTTTGCCAAAGTTTGCAATTCATGTATCCGGAACGTAATCGGAAAGCGGTTAATCGTGATAGGGGTAACATCAGGGGAGAGATTAGGAGGAATTCTTCCGTTACGGAGTTTGGGTCAGGTATGCACGGATCATCGAATTCGTCTTCTCGAGCATGAAGTCCTGTACTACTTGAACTTGTACCTTCACCCGTGCAGCTACCTAGCTCAGCTTTTGTTGAACTTTCTTCGGGAGCAGTTGATCTGAAAACGATTGTTTCACCGTCTGTAGTTGAATAATTTGCAGGAGTGGCGAGAGCTTCCCTTGTCTCGGTAGCTTTTGTATGAGAGGAGCCGACGATCTGTACACTCTCGGAAGTATCTTCACAACCGGCAGTTTCATCACTAGAGTCACCTTTGCCAACTTTATCACTGGAGGAAGTGAATAATGCGGAACTGGTAGTGTTGCTATCTATTGAGCTGGGAACGGTAGTGAACGAGCCTTGATCCGCGGGAGAGGGCAGGTAGAAAGGCGAATTTGGATTGAATTTTCCAGGGGTAGAATCCTTTGTGCCATGATTACGCGTGCATAGCATGCGGTTTGGATCATTTGGCATGAATGAACCGGGTTGACAATTCCTATACGCCAACAATCTCTGGGATGCTTGTTCCATTAATCGAACACGAGATAAATCAGCGAGAGCTCTGGCACGTTGTGCAATCTCTGAGTAGGGGGGTGATAATTTGTTATCGTGAAATTGTTGTAATATTTCGTTGATTGTGGGAAGGTTAGCAGTTATAAGGGAGCCGTATGAATAACCACCGAGTAAAATCTTTGTCTGGGAGCATTTTCGACGAATGCCTGTATCATCAGTGTATAGCGAACGCAAAGGCTTAAGGTTGGCGAGATAGATTAGCATTAAACAGATGATAGTTTTCATGTCGGCGACTTCGGGTTTTCCAGACCAGCTGGTTTTGGATGTATAATTTGGAATTGGAGAGCTTGAAGCACCACTAAATGGGGATGGGATGGTGAGAAATAGGATTTTGGAAGTGATGAAGGTTAAGGTCGTCACATACCGAAAATTAAAGATGAATACGATAAAGCCTTTACGCAGTAATTCATAGGCCACACGATCTATTACGGGGTCGTAGAGGCAGCCGCCTAGGGGAGCGTATGAGTGAGCTAGAACGGCACCCAATTTAGTATGTAAACTGGAATTCCTCGTTGCATTGATTGATGTGGAGGAGCAAGACAGGCCGGTTTCTCTTAATAATGTATTTTGTGAGTTGGGAGGGTGGTAGATGCGGCCGTCTAGTGGGACGTTATCGTGTAGTGAGGGGACGCTGAACACATGATGCGGTGATGGTAAGGACATAGTTCGTTTAACGAGACTGGGAAGTGTATGGCATGGATAGTACGTTAGTAGAGATAATAGAGAGGGAAAATTGTGAGTATGAAGAAAAGCAAGGGATACAGATGAGTACAAGTTTTGAGGATTGGGTTAGTTTTGGGGAATGTATACATGTGAGTTTGAACAAGAGATAATTTAGTTGAATTAGTTACCTCATTGTTATTAGCGGTTCAAGGAAGGGTAAATGTTATTAAAGGAATATACATTCAATATTGAGATGAGAGAAGACAAAGTTAAAGAGTAGAAAAGAAAAATAAAATGGGTGTAATAAAGAGTGTATTGCAAAGAGTAGTGAAGGAGTATAAGATAAGGTGAAAATGAGCCGGAAGGGGGAGGGGGGGAAGGGGAAGGGGAACGGTTTGCGAATCACCACATGGATAGTTATAGTGAGTATAATTAATTAATCTCATGGGAAAAGTAAGTGAAGAAACGCAACGCGAGTGTAGATGATAAGGCGAGATTTTGGTAACATGTACGAGAGAGAAGTCTTGGTAGAAAGTGAAGATGGGAGACAGGGAAAACCACCATGTATACAATAAAACGTAGAGGACAGGCAAACGTAGACCGACAGATACACGGACAAATGAGTTAACAAGTAACTAAACTCGCAAGAAACCAGTAAAGAAACACTTTAGCGCAGGTGCCGTTGCCGGCGCCGCAAAAAAATACTTTTTGCTGTCTCCGTCACTGCCATCCAAGTCCAACGTTCCTGAACCCGCCGCAGCACAACGCAAAGAAACAACGAAACAAGCAGCAGTCGTTCCTTCCTGCGCCCCTCCAAGTCCGGCAACAGCCTCCTTCCAGAAGCCTGTGGAAGGGACACGAGTCCTGCGCTCTTTCCTTTGTATGCCTCCTGCTCTTTCCTGGTCCGTGGGCCGAGTCGCAATGCGAAGTAATGTATCGTAAATACAAGTTTGGCGCATTCGCATTAGCATTTGCATTTGAATGGATGTGGGTGTGCGCGCGCGCACGCATATCAATGGATGCCTTTTGGTATTCTGGGCGTTGGAGCGCATTCTCATGCCTAATTTCGGATGTGCCGTAGTGCGCCGGCTACTTGGGTTAGCCTGTTTCGTCAGGAGATTGTGATTGTACGCTTAAATTCTTGCTTGGACGGAAATGTTTGGTTGTAAGGATGCGTAGGTTTATGCGTGGATTACATACAATTAGCGTCATCTACAATTTCGAACCGTGCACAAAACTTGGTGAACCAGTTAAACGTTTCCTGACTCAGTAAACCGTTTAACCTCCTTGACTAAATTACACATCTCTTTCGTAACTGGTACGCTAGGCTTCATCCTAATCATGGGTCGCGCCCACCAGGCAACGATAACGGCTCATTTGATAATCGTACTATTCATGTCCTAAGCGTAACTAACTTTAATAATGTTACAAGGAATCTTCGAGTATAAAAGATGGTGCCTCCCCTTTCCTTGCCATCAAATTTCCGATACCCGTATTAACATATACTTGTATGTGCACGTGGACATACTAGTGGATTGCGTTAATCATTTACCCGATTAGTCGACGCTAATATTAATACCAAGTCCAATCAAGTTATGATAAAACGTTCAACGATCCTACAGCGAGTGCGCTACGCCTCTTAACTGTCGTTACTCTATCCCTTCTATATTCCAATGAAATCATCCTCTAAACCGTGTTACAACTCTTTCCCAAGTGAAGTTTAACTCTTGTCCTCTTAACTGCATTATAAGGCGATATGGAGAATTTTGTTCTGTACCCCAAACCAGTCCATTTGTATACTCCGTGTTTAAGCTTGGTCATATTATGTCTCACATGTGGTAAACCTACAGCTTGTTAACAACCATACCATCCTGTACGCATAGCCGTACCCGTTGAAATAATTTCACGGCCCTACCTAGTTTACCCGACAAGCTCGGTTCAAGGTGGGCCATACCATGGTGTGCACCCATGTGTTCATCGTAACATGCTAGTTATCAGCGAATTGAACGCGAATTCCCTGTAATTCACTACATTTGCCATGCCTACTGGTTCGGTTTATTTAAAGTTCGAATTTTGCATCACTTTACCCTTAAATGTAAGTGTGTGCATATATTAGCAAGGCTTCCCTTTAAAGATTTATTCAAGTAGATTTGCTATTTTCTCTCAAGCCTTGCTCTGGTGTATGCGTTTTACTCTTACTTCCAACATGGCTACACATGAAACTTTGGCCGCCGGTGCCTCTATTTTCATGCCACTTGCACTTTTTTTGTAAGTGAAATCTCACCCATACCATTGCAAATTCCATTTGAACTTTGGTATTGATATATTATCACTCGTTCACTCCGTTTACTAATTTCATAGTAATTAGGTGTCTCGGTGTCATCTCATCAACATTATTAAAGTCCACTGGTACAACTGAATACGTATCAGCTAACCGTACGCAAACTTGGCTTCCACTTGCACTAAATTTCATTGCCTCACGTAAGTTGACTCGATTGTAGTACTCATTCTATCCCCGCAAAAAGGGAAACTCTTCACTTTAACAACTTTTCGCTGTGACCAATGCGAACGCTGACGTTCATATAAAGTCTTGGGCACGAGCATATTTTTTGTGTATCCTCAGATCACGGTTATCGCCGGTGTACAAGGGTTATTAACATACGTATTTGCCTCAACGTTTCCCTTGATCACATTCGGCTTAATAGGTCCCGTGGTGCGTCGCAAGTGCCCGGACGGCTTCGTTTTTTCTGAATGGGTTCTTCAGCGATACGGTCGTGCAACTGGACTTACATTTAGCTTTTTCACGTAAGTTCACACTACATCATCTTAACCCCATTACTAATTTTTGCCGTAACGGTATATATACCAATAAAGAATCGTTACCCTTTTGCTTTATCTGGTTGCTGAATTGACGGCGCTGTACGGTATAGTTTCAACGCTTACACAGCTCAACCCAGTCGTGGTAGTTTGCATAACCTGTGCCATTATTACGATATATTCGTGTATTGGCGGGATCCGAGTGTCAATTTTCACCGACAATATCCAAGTTTTGCTAATTCTCACAATTATTTTCGTCGCTATAATTGCTATATCACTTAACGTTAAAGTTGACTCTTCCCTTATCAAACCGTCTGGACTGCTTAAAAGTTCACAACTCGGTTGGCAACTCTTATACATATTACCTGTTGCCATCGTCACTAACGATTTATTCCTTTCGGTAAGCAAGCATCAACGGATTTAACGGCAATGTTGAGTGTTAAAAAGTACACTTGACGAATGAACTCATTGATAAATCAATTTAGGGTGTTTGGTTACGCACGTTTGCATCACGGGATGATAGACATCTCCTCATTGGCGTATGTTTTGCCATGGCCATAATTTTTCTTATCCTCATGGTAGTCGGTACCACCGGTTTATTAGCAGCTTGGTCCGGTATAATTGAACCGCATAAAATCAAAGGATCGGATATCGTGTTTTTGACATTACTTCAAAAACTGCCGTATTGGACAGTATGTTTGGTGCTAATTCTTGTTATATCATTATCGTGTGCTGCTTCAGATGGACTTTTGACGGCAATTATTGCATCGTGTAGCAATGATATATTTCGAAATCGGTTACCGATTAATGTTGTTCGACTTATACTTGTTGTTTTGATGATTCCCGTAACAATAATTGCTTTGCGCGCACCTGATATTCTGTCAATTTTCCTCATATCGGATTTAATATCGGCTTGTATTGTGCCGCCTACGTTGATTGGACTTTTCGATAGGCCCGTCTCGAAGCGAATAGCAGGAATTGATGTGTTAGTTGGAACTTTAGGAGGCTTCCTTTGTATATTTTTCTTTGGATTAGCATACTTTTCCGGAAATGCGAAGCACGCTGCTGGCTTACTGATAATTAAATCTGGCCTTTACGTTAATGATTGGAGCGTTTTTGGTGCATTTGTTGCCGCTCCCGTAGGTAGTTTAATATTTACCGCCGCATCATGCACATTACGTCACTTATTACAGTTGGCACCATCGTCATCATCATCGTCATCGACTCGTCTACCCATTCAAGCGAATAATAGCGATACTGATTTGGTCAAGTAATAATAAGTGTATATACATGATAGATTTTGGTAGTTAATATTGCAAATTTTCGTATATGCGACAACGGTTTAAATTTTTTTGGACCGAACCATACCCAATCAAATATTTATAGATAAAATTAATCAAATCAATCGGTGGAAAACGTAAAACCGTCCAAATCCATCCTGTAAAATTTTCCCAAACCAGCGAAACCGCGTCGGCACGTACGGGTGGGTCACGTGAACGGAACCGGAAAATTACGCGATGCGAGTGGACGAAAAGGGAAGTTTTGTCGGACAAACGGGGAAAGGGGAAGATCGTGTGGGAATTGGTGATGTTGTCGATGAAAAGATTTTGTGGTTCAATAATTCGCATCGACCTAATCGGGCACATTGTATACAAGCTAACATTTTTAAAAAACTACACCACTTCGGGCAAGGATATTACAGTGCAGTAAAATCAATTTTCACGCTTCACGTTTACCCCGGATAAGGTGGAGTGGAGTGGAGTGGAGCGGAGTGGTGTGGTGTGGTGTGATGCGGAGTGGAGTGGAGTGGTATGATATGATATAATATAGTATAACATATTCAAGTGTAAAATCGTGTACAGAATTAAATCAACAAAGCTTCATTATGGGGGTGCAACACACTTTTGATCGAAACAAGGATGGCGAAATTCAGTTCTCCACGTCAAAAGAGGTAACGGTAGCTTCAACATTCGAAGCTATGCACCTCAAGGAAAACTTATTACGCGGTATCTACGCCTACGGATATGAAGCACCCTCGGCAGTCCAATCTAGAGCTATTGTACAAATTTGCAAAGGTCGTGATACTATCGCACAAGCTCAATCAGGTACAGGTAAAACGGCAACTTTCTCCATCAGTATACTTCAAATTATAGATACAAGTATACGGGAAACCCAGGCTTTGGTCCTCTCACCTACACGAGAATTAGCAACCCAAATTCAATCAGTAGTCATGGCTCTAGGTGACTACTTAAATGTACAATGTCACGCATGTATTGGAGGAACCAATATTGGTGAAGATATCCGAAAATTAGATTATGGCCAACATGTTGTATCGGGTACACCAGGTCGAGTAGCCGATATGATACGACGTCGTCATTTTCGTACGCGACACGTTAAAATGTTGGTTCTGGATGAAGCTGATGAATTATTAAATCGAGGATTTCGTGAACAAATCTACAACGTATATCGTTATCTACCCCCGGCTACCCAAGTCGTTGTTGTGTCGGCAACGCTGCCGTACGATGTTCTTGACATGACCAAACGTTTTATGACGGATCCTGTCCGAATTCTAGTTAAACGTGATGAGTTAACCTTGGAAGGTCTGAAACAATATTTCATCGCCATTGAAAAGGAAGAATGGAAATTCGATACTCTTTGCGATTTATACGATTCACTTACCATTACTCAAGCCGTCATATTCTGCAATACTAGACGAAAGGTCGATTGGTTAACGGAAAAAATGCGCGATGCAAACTTTACTGTATCGTCAATGCACGGTGAAATGCAACAAAAACTTCGTGATAGTATTATGCAAGATTTTCGTCAGGGCAATTCTCGTGTACTCATCTCCACCGATGTATGGGCTCGTGGTATCGATGTACAGCAAGTCTCTTTGGTCATTAATTACGACTTTCCAACGGATCGTGAAAATTATATTCATCGAATCGGTCGAAGCGGTCGATTTGGTCGGAAGGGTGTCGCCATTAACTTTGTTACCACAGAAGATTTGCGAATGTTGCACGATATCGAACTATACTATTCCACTCAGATCGATGAAATGCCCATGAACGTTGCTGATTTATTAACTTGAATCTTTGCCATTTTCCTTTGCTATACTCACCCTTCAACCCTTGCTTTGAGACCACAATTCCTCCCTTTACCCGGCTTATCTTAATCAAAAACTTATCATGATCTTCCAATTTCCCCAGCTTCAAAGTATTATCATATATCAAGAGGGATCATATCCAGTAAAACCTTTAGAACAACTTAATTCAATAGGTAAATGTAAATATTTACCCATCGTCTCCATATTGATGATAATTCGTCCATTGTGAGTAAACGGGTAATACCTTATCGATGAGAAAATATTAATCCATTGGTACACGTATACACCAGCTTTTAAAAAATGCAAAAACTCTTTCAGTCTTGACCATGAATGTCTCGTAGTGTCACCAATAAACTTCCAATCATTTCACCTATGATCATACCGAGTTTCCCAAAATTGTGAAATCTGCATATTGTAAATATATTTAGCTTTCCCATGCGGTACAACCATTCGTACGCCCGTAGAGAATGTAATAATGATGGAAAAAATGTAGCGTCGATCTTATCCTACTTCCAATTTGCAAAACTTCCAGTATTTGAATGAATTCCATCCAACCAATCTCCTTTGAACGGCAAAATCTTGTCAAAATTCCCTTCCGGTTACCTAAGCCTTAGAAGGACTGTTTGAGAAAAATTTTTATCAGCCAACGTTCACTTTAACTGAATGTCACAAAAATATCTTCCTATACTTTACTTCATACGTCAGAATAGTCATTGCGGAATCACCCCAATTTACTCAAAGTTAAATGGAATCCTGCGGCCTAAACCCAGATTCGGTAGCATGTTTCGACTTACCACTGCCTCTACCGGGTCCGTTAACACGCGCGGACTTTCGCAAAGATCCTTTCGATACTATAAGCTATCTGAACACGTTAACCACTCGTCATGAAACATTAGAAGATCTGCGAAATGAACTTCGCAAGTTAACCCGAATAATCAACGGGGAAATAACAGAACTACTAAACGTCGAGTTTACCCCCTTCACCCGGACCCTGAAAAATATTCATGATAGTGAAGCCTACTTCACCCAAATGCAAAATCGACTATCCCGTGTTCGCGATGAAACTCATAATGTTCAACTCCGCTTAAAGTCTCTGCACCACGAATTTCGTTCATGCCTTTCAATGTATCGTACTATATGCCAATCTATTGACGCTGCTGAAGATTTGGTTTACCTTGATGAAGCCTTAACCTATCTCCACAATGATATGGCCCAACATCAGTCAAAACCGTTAAATATCACCACTGTCACATCTTGGGTTTCCACCTTGTCTCACATCGATAAAATTATGCACAAACGCGTCGATTACGCTTATACTCATGAACAATCAATCCGCGTGCAAGATTGTCGCACGCTACTTCACCGATGTCTAGGCCAGAACATCCATAAACTTCGTGATAATCATTGTCAACAATCGGATTACTTGTCCTACATTGATGCGTATGCCAAAGTATTCGGCGTGAAAAACCTTCTGAAATGTATCAAATCGACCACATTAGTTGATCTCATTAATAATGATGATGATGCAATAAATACCACTTGACAATCAAAACCGTTGGTGCGTTAATATAGTGTACATTTTAATGCTTGTATATACATTTGGATCGGAAACTCGGCCGACTAGTAAACGAACGTGTGTGTATAGCCTAGTTCTAACCTAATGCGTTTTTTGAGCTAGATCATGCAGCTGCATTTATTCCTTTCCTGGAGGCCTGTGTGGGTTTAGGAAATATTAACTTTTCCGGAGGTATGCAATCCGGTGTAGTAAAAAGACCATTAAGAGGAAACCCGGGGCTATTAGTAGAACTGATATACTGGCGGTTTACGATATTGTTAGCGTAAAAAATGGAAGAGTTCCTATAGTGAAAAACAATACGTACGACATCACGGATACGTTTAGCAAACTGTGGCTCCAATTTGGCAAGATCTGCCTTAATCTGAGCCATGAGAATACGAATATTCTCTTTCAACTGCACCGGTGTTAACGAAAGTAAGCCAATTGGCATGTGCAAAATCGCATTTGTTTCTCGATATTCAACAGCATGAGAAAAATCAGCCAAATAAGATGCAACATCCGTAACTACGCTCCCTGTCTTTGGACTAGGCATCAGTCCCTTCGGTCCGAGAATACGGGCTGCACCACTCTGCACTAATTTATCATAACTATCTTGATGCGCTAAACAACGTGCAAAAGGTATCTTTTTAGCGAGAATCATTGAAAAGATTTCCCCTTCTCCTGTCCACTTAACACCTGCATCTCGGGCAATTCGTTCATGCTCCGATCCAGGAGGACATATAACACAGATTTTGCGAACTGAACCATCATTATGAACCCGATGAGGAAGTATTACTCGATTTCGGGTTGGTGGCCCATCCGGTCGCGTTAACTTCAAGTTAACGTGTAATTCATACTTGGATGAAGTTCCCGGATTCCCTGCTTCGTGATCGTGAATAATCGGGATAACTTGACACAATGCGAATTCCGGTCGTTTAACAACCTTAACCTTTTGAATCTTATCGGAATTTTTAATGGCTCGATTGCGTCTCAAGGTCCATGGACTGATTGAAAATCTGGCAATTTGTGATAAAATACTTGGAAAATTCTTTGAACTAAATGTTGAAACACATCCAATCAGCGTATAATCAGCGACCATTTTTTTAATTGAACTCGCAACGGGAAATTTTGGAGAACGCGAAAATCTCCAACAAGATGCTACACGTCTTCGACTTCAATCCCATTTCCTTTTAGTCAGCAAGTGTGGCGACTATTGACGATGGAGAGGGTTTGAGGAGAGATGGGAGAAAAATTGCCGAAGATACTGCAGCATTTGGCTAAAAAACTGTAAACATTTTAACGGTGGTTCTTTGAGTGATTATTCTTGAACAATGAAGACAAAATTATCCAACCTAACCGAAGACTCTGGGGAAAAAGTTACCCGAGAAATTGAGAACTTAAAGGGAAACTTTGCCAGCGGAATATTATCCGAACTTGATGTTCACTTAACTCTTCGTAGTTTTCTAACTGGTCAGGATGTCCATGAAGTCGATGAAAAAATTTATACAGCAATAAAAAATAATAAACGATGTGCCAGCTTTATCTGTTCCACACCAAGTTATTTCATCAACCTGGCACGCTGGTGGAAATGGTTAGCTTCATGGATGAATGCAGAGAATACTAACCAGGAAACCAGGAAAATAAAAAAATCTACACCGGTAGAGAAAGGGTCAACGACAATCAAGACATCAAGTTCAATTTCTGCTGAAGACACTATGTTTTTGCCGGGTGCAGAATGGGGAAAGGTTGTCACAAGATTTCCACCGGAACCATCTGGTTACCTTCATATCGGACACGCTAAGGCTGCTTTATTAAATGACTATTTTGCTCATCGCAAGTATGGACCAGGAAGGCTAATCCTTAGATATGACGATACAAATCCGTTGAAAGAAACTGGTGTATTTGAAGAAAGTATCGGAAAAGATTTGCAAGTATTAAACGTTATTCCCGATACAATTTCACACACAAGCGACTATTTCGATCAGCTATACAGTATGGCTTGTGAACTGATTCGTCGTGGAAGAGCTTACGCTGACGATACAAGCCAAGAAGTTATGCGTTCGCAGCGTATGAAAGGAATTGCTAGCTCCAAACGTACCCTGAGTGCAGATGAGAGTCTTTCACGCCTTGAAGCAATGAAATTAGGACTTGCTGAAGCTCAAGGTTGGACCTTAAGGGCGAAAATATCCGTTGACGACCCCAATAAGGCTCTTCGTGATCCAGTTATCTATAGATCAGTTGCACAAGGTACCATTCATCATAGAACGGGTGATAAATGGAAAATATATCCCACGTATGATTTTTGCTGTCCAATTGTCGATTCTATCGAAGGTGTTACGCACGCTTTACGTACAAGTGAATACCATGATCGAGATCCCCAGTACTCCTGGTTTCAAGATGCGCTCGGTTTACGGAAAGTCACAGTTTGGGATTTTTCTCGAATGAACTTTGTGCGAACATTGCTATCAAAGCGAAAATTAACCCGGTGTGTTGAAAGTAGGCTTGTATGGGGATGGGACGATCCAAGAATGCCAACTATCCAGGGAATTTTACGACGCGGAATGCAAATTGATGCCTTACGAGAGTTTATTCTTACTCAAGGTGCAAGTAAGAACATTGTTAACCTAGATTGGACAAGTTTCTGGTCGATAAATAAACGGTATATCGACCCATTGGCAGCTCGATACACTATGATTGAAGGGGAAAGTGAACAAGACTGGTGTAAAGTTCACGTCAGTAATATAGAGCCGGGTAAAGTATGGAGTGAACAGAAAGATTTCCATGCCAAATACACCAATTTAGGCAAGAAATGTGTAACATACAGTTCAAATTTAATAATTGAAAGGGCAGATGCAAACACCTTTGTTGTAGATGAAGAAATAACCCTAATGAACTGGGGAAACGCTTTTGTCCGGCAAATTGAACGTAACGCGGATTCAGGTAACACGACTCGCATTGTTGTCGAACTTCACTTATCGGGAGATGTGAAGAAAACTAAGAAGAAAATTACATGGCTATCGTTGGACCAGGATCTCGCAAAAGTTGAAGCATTCGAGTTCGACTACTTGTTAACAAAGGACAAACTAGGTGACGATGACGATTTTGAGGAGTTTTTATCGAAGGAGTCCCTCTTGATTCGTCGTGGTGTCGGTGATGTAAACGTATGGAAATTAACCACGGGCTCAATTATGCAATTTGACAGGAAGGGATACTTCCGAGTGGATAAAGCGTGCGACAAAGATGGGTCTCCTGGGAAATTTTTCATGATCCCCACGGGCAAAAAGTAACATTAAAAAATAACGATTGGTGGGCTCAAAAAATTCATAGATCCTTTGATTCAACACTAATTTTGGCATTCACAGGTTGAACTGATGTGTTTAGATAAAACAATGTCCCATCCTGGGCTATACAAGCCTCGTAAGGAAGTTCTTGATGCTCATTGATGACAGCTGGTCCGGTAACAGATATCTAAAAGAACTCGTTAGTCTCGTGTACAAATTGGTTGAACTAAAGGGAAAAATGATGAAATTTAATTGATCAAATGAGAGTACCTGACCGACAGGATGAGTGTTCGTATTAAAGTTAGCGGGGGTATCAATTAATTTAATTTCGAGACAAGGGAGCGGAGGTCCAAAGTGTGTAGTACGAGATGGTGTGTCGGTTCGATAATCGAAGAAATGTGTTTGACACAAAGCGCCAGCAACATAGGGTACAGTTGTAGCGTAAATAACTCTAGCTCCCGTGAAAATACGCAATTGACTTAATTCGGATCTTGTAAACGATGGTGAATTTGCTTCTTCAGGAATTATTATCAGTCGTAAAGGGGGCTTTGCGGATGTGGGAAAGAAGGCAGATGGAAGCTTTCCTGCGCGTATTATAGATTGTTTGCGAAGGTAACACAGTCTGTGAAGCAGAGATGAGGAAGCGAGTAATTTTTGGTAGTGTGACAGAAGGGAACGAGCTTTTGTAGGTGGAAGTAAGACCACAGTTGGCGAATATCGATAAGATTGTTCACAAGATAACGTGGGAAGTTCGGAGATAATGGGGGTAGCATTGGCGTGTAATGCAGCCATGATAAAAGCAATGGAGTAAGTTGACCGATTTGGTCGAAGAAGGCAAAGAAACCGATCAGAAGTTGAAAGTTTATGATTGTAAGGAAGAGATGACTGGATGGCAGCAGCAGCAGCGAGTAAAGTTGAAACCGGATAGCTTGTTACACCAAATGATGCGTTATGATACAAGCCAATGAAGCGAGTGCTAGGGAAATTCCCAGATATTGGTAGGGTAGGTGGAATTGATATAAGTTTGTGCCATTCAACGGCAGACTGTGGTAACGGCTTCTGCGTTTTACAAGGCAAAGTGATTAAGTGACCAGTGAATTTATCAGAATCAACATGTGAGGCAAGGTCCATGGGAAGGATTACTGAATCAGCCTTAGAATCCTCAAGGTACAGCGATAATTTATCAATTGAACACTCTGGCAAGAGAATTAAGTGCTCAATTGAAGATTTCGATGAAAGAATTGAAAGAAGCAAATACAAAAAAGTAGAAGAATGATGGGTGGGAAGAAAGACGGCGAGTCTAGAAATTTTAAGACTTGCTAGATTAGCGGTAAGAAAATTAACAGAATCCGGGGTAATAAAGTGCGAAGTTTCCTGCACAGTAGATGAATTAATGGTTAAATAGTTAATTGTAGAGTTAAGAGGAAAAGATTTTAACGATGACCCATCTAGCAAAGGGAGGGGAACTGGGTTGAGAGAATTACGATGAATCGCAGATTGACCCGGGTAGCGAACAGGGGCAGCTGATGATTGACGAAATATTAAGATTGGATGTACATCTGGAGTGAAAGATGGGCTGGAAGGGGATAAAAAGCAAGCGTATAGGATTAATCCCACGAATATAATCGAAAGAAAGATAACTGAAGCATCCATGATGAAAGTTGGAAGAGGAAATATAGACGGGTGAACAAAGTAAAATCAACGTTAACCGGGTCGAGGGCAATGAAGATTAAATAGTGATAAGAAAACTGCCAAGACTACACTACAGAAAAATTATGATTAAAAGGAGGAAGTGAAGGAAGAAAAGTGGAGCAAATTCCAATAAATTTGTGAATGGAAATTGGAGAACGAGGTAACAACGTCAGAAAGAGGAAAGTGCAATCATCAACTCAAGGTCTTCGGCTGCGCGGTCACGGGACTAGCTTTTGTTATGAAGCAGGCGCGACACGTGAGGGTAGCTGACTAAGGAAAAGATAAAGGTATCGTGACGTGATGGAACAACGGGAGAACGGAACGAGAAGAGTTTTGACGGCGTGCATTCGAGGGCGGGTTGTGAGATACTTTCGGGGGGAGAGTTTATGCTATAATGGATAATTTATCATCGCCTGAAAAATATGAGCGGGATCATATCTCGGGATTTCGGAATAGTTTGGGGAGATCCGCGTTATCGGGCGCGGACTCGGGGGCGACGCGAATAATGTGTCGACGTGAACGATCAAGAAGTTTAAAAAATTCATTAACAAGTTCATCATCATCACTGGCAGGCTTTCCGAAGGGTGGTTCACCATTATCTGGGCTGGGAACAAGGGCAGCGGGTGTTTTACTCACACCAAAGGCGGGCATGGTAACTGGAACAATGCCGCTGTCGGCGCCTACTTCAGCAGGTTCATCGGGGATTTCGAGAAATCCAGCTACACCAACTAGGCCATTAACTACGAAAAATATGACACCTACACCCCAACCGTGGACGCATCCACGTTTAACGGAAATAATTAATCGTAACAATAAAAACCGATTTTCGGGGGAAAATTTACGTTCGATTCTTCTGAATCTAACATTTTTTATCATATTCTTGATTATTTTGCCGGCCAATTTACAGAATTTTCCTTCCATAATATCGCAAACAATTTCTTTAGTGTTTTTAATTAATACTATTCTCGCTATCCGTCCACTTTTTTCGACACCTGATCCAATTCTTGACATTCCTCTTACGCCTTCTCAACGGTCTTTACTTAATCTTCCGTCGACACCGACATCTTTATCGCCCCGGTTCATTCAGCATTATATCACACCACCGAGATTAGTAAAATCATCACCCAATTCATCGAGGCCTTCACCACCACCTTCACGGTACCCTTCACTTTATACAGTTAATGTCACATCGAGAGGTGCTTCTTCATCAGATTCTGCAACGCCGACTCATTCCCCGGTTAACTATAAATGGCTTTATTCGCGAATATCATCGATGCCCAATGAAAAGCGCCTTTACCAATTACTTCCGTCCCCGTCACCACGCTGATGGTTGTCACAATATTGTGTAGCATGTTAAATTTTATGATCGGGCTTGCACTTGTCGTTTAATTTTGATATGACGCTAAGAGCTTCACTTTCCACACGATCCAGTAGTGCCTTGCAGCTGGGTATATCGTGTATAACGCCCATTACTTGACCCACCGTCCATACCTATGTTTAATTATGTGGAAAATACAAGGGGAAATATCAGTTCAGTTGTGTGGGAAGGGTAGGATAGTGAAAAGCTTTTAGAAGGGAAATAAAAGATATAACTTACACCGAATTCAGGATCGCCGTTTGTGAAAACTTGTCGTCCACGTTGACCACTCATTAGATTGGCAACTTTAGCAAAGTCGTCACCGACTTTGGAATCTTCTTCGATACGTAATACTTCTTGAACTACATTGTTCTTGTATAATCGAGTTGTATTTTTCCATTTTTTCAAAACTAGAGCAGTTTGAGTTTCATCACTATTAAGTATGACCAATTTAATATTTTTGTGAATGGGAGCCTCGATAGTTGACATGAATCGGGTACCCATGCTAATACCTTGGGCACCCAAAGCTAGAGCAGCAGCTAAACCGTATCCATCGGCGAAGCCACCTGAGCCGATATAACCGATTCGCAAAGTTTGTCGAGCTTTATTCAATAAAACTAAGTTTGTAATATTGTTCTCACCGACGTGACCAGCGCATTCCATACCATCGATGCTAATGAAATCAGCACCTAATTTTTGGGCGGCTAGAGCATGTTTAATAGTGGTACATTTGTGAATGACGACGATATCAGATTTAGAAGTGTCACTTCCTCTAAGCCAACGGATGACTTCTTCGGGTCTGTTGCCGGCAGTTTCGACAACCCGAATACCTTCTTCTACGACGACACGAGCGTAAGCTTGGTAATTTGGAGGTCGTAAACTGGGTAAAAGGGTAAGATTAACCCCGAAAACGTTGGGTGTCATTTTTTTGCATTTGCGGATTTCTTCGCGTAATAATTCCGGTGTGGATTGTGTAAGAGCAGTTATCATTCCGAGTCCACCGGCGTTACTAACAGCACTGGCAAGTTCAGCATATCCTACCCATTGCATACCACCTTGTATAACGGGGACTGTTTAAAAAGGAGGATGTTAATAAGATGGTGGTGATGATAGGGAATGGCAAGTATTGGATCAGGTAGACTTACTGCGAAGGCCTAAACGGCGCGTTAACTGAGTTTCGATTCTCATAATTGATGATAGGGCTAGATGAATTAATTAGCGTGAAATGAAGATAAAGATATAGACAGTGTTGAAAGATGAAGAATTAAACAATGCTATGGAATTATAAAAAGAGGTAAGTTTGAACCCAGATTAAAGTAAGAGCACAAACTCATACATATAGGCATTACACCCCGATAATACCCAGCTAGACATACATTTACTAGCACTGCTCTCCTCACCTATACACTTCCCCGGAAACATCACCTTCTCCTCTCTCATGACGTCATGATTTCCGAACCCCGGAAACCCGAGGACATCGGGCCGGACTTCACCCGTGTGGCCGTGTCGTGGCCGATGTGTGTGGCGGTGCCGGCAGGTGCGGTGTGGCGTATTATGCTTGGATGGACCAAATGCCGCCGATGGGGACAAGAGGTTCTTTGATGGTGACGAAGTTGACGGAATTTTCAGTTTGAAAGGTTATTCGGTTGGTTAATTGATATTGTTCATCCTTTGTTTTGACTTCAATGTCGCGTTTATCCTTCCACGTATCATCAATTCCGACAACCAATATTCTTTCAATACGTATACTTGCAAACCAATCTTTTACGGCTAATATATCGAGACCACTTGAATCTTGAATTCCATTTAACCATTCAGATTTTAATTGACGAGTTCTTTTATTAAATGTAATATTCCGATATGCAAATAACCCTTCTCGATACTCTTGACTTTTTCCATCATCAATATATACTTGGCCATGAGAAACTTCATTTTTTCCAACAACTACTACCACAGTATAAGGATCCCACTTCATTAATTTTGAACTATCACGAACTCTATCCCTCCGAACAAATATATGACCTCCTCTCATTAACAGCGGTATCGAATCCATATTAATGGGATATTCAATTATTCCACGTCCTCGGTATGGTTTAAAGTTAAAGTAATCATAATAAATTTCATCATCACCAAGATATATATTTACACTGACTTGACTAGGCTTTGTTACTGGCTTGGTTAATAGACCAGAATCACCAATGTACATTTGATCATCTATAGCGTAACCTTGCTCATCTTCGGGTAAAACGTAAAAATTTGGCCTAACAATGGGATGTCCAGTTACACTCGTCTCATAAAATGTAGTATACCACATTGGTAATAATTGGTAACGCAATCTTATAGCTTTTGTGACTGGATATCTATACTCATCGGCGAAAAGATAAGGTTCCCGTCTCCGTGAATCTATGTGTGCATGCCCTCGAAAGAATGGATAAAATATTCCTGCCTGATACCATCTTGTATACAATTCACCGTCCGGATCACCAAAAAATCCTCCTACATCTGCACCAATAAAGGGAAAACCTGCAATACCATTGTTCAATATCATTGGGTATGCACCTTCTAAATGTTCCCAATCAGCTTTGTTATCTCCTGTCCATACGGCACCAAGTCTCTGTGATCCAGCAAAGAATGCACGAGTTAACGTAAATGGTCTATTTGTTTTACCATCGCGGCTCAATAAACCACTTTTCGTTCCCATCACAAAAGTTAATCCGTATAAATTATGAACATCACGATGTTCCCACCCATCCCAATGAATATTATCCTTTGGCATAGTAGTTTCTGGTCCATTGAACACTGAAGGCTCATTCATATCATTCCAAATAAATGTATCATCACCCGTACCAAGAAACTTATCCGTCCTAAATTGTTCAGCCCACCACCGTCTGGCATCATGATTAAAAGTATCCACCCAGTAGGATGAACCGGGCCAGCACCATCCTTCATAAATTTTACTGGATTTATCAAGTACACCAAAATTATTTCCCTTCAACTCTTCTACTACAGGATATCCTGCAACGTTTTTAATATGAGGATCAATAATAACAATTAAATTTCGACCCGCTTCACGAAGTGATTTACGCATTCCATCAGGATCTCCAAAATTGTTCTTGTCCCATGTAAAGTACTTTTTTTCTTCAGTATACTCAATATCTAACCAAATAGTATCCATGGGAATTCCATAGCGTGCAAAGTTCCGCGAAACACTCACGATATCTTTATCTGATACGTAATTCCACCGACATTGATGATAGCCAAGCATGGAATATCCTGGTAAGTCCGTATAACCAGTTAGACGGGCGTACTCTTCGAGGATTTGGCGAGATGATTCACCCATGAAAAAAAATATATCCATTACACCACTTTCGGATATCCAATGTGTCATGATAGATTTTGCGGTGGAATTACTATTTTCGCTTACTTTAACAATATCAATCCATGTCTCTGCTGCATTCAACCACAGTACACCGGCTGCACTTCCTTTTCGTTGTGCTAACATAAAAGGTATAGATCCGTATAATGTCATAGGGGAGTTCATTTCATACTCGAATACATCGGCGTTATACAATCGATAGGGTTCGTCATAATTTCCCGGACCACCACGGGTCCCTCTAAGTGATAATGAACTGGCGTGCTCAGGTATTCCGTAAACGTGAGCAAAGTTGGAAAAGTTTATATCCATGGCTATACTTTCTGGGCCACGGGGTTTGCTATCTTCATTGTTGCCAAACCATTCTTCCCAAAGGCTTTCATTTTCTTCAACTTTATTGGAATCATGGGTAGTTGATGTCGTGGTGTCTGGGGAGGCAACGGGAGCTTGATAAGGACGCCAATGCTCAATATTCATGTAACGACGTTCATTAATCTGAATAAGTGGGACACCGTTACGATATAAAACGATGTTAAACGGTGAAAAATATATTACAGCCTCATGGTTGATATTTCCAGCGTAGCGGACTTTAACAAAAGTTTTTTCGTATGTTATTACAGCATCCTTATCGGGAACTATGTCACCGACGATGGCCCAAGCAGCAGCGCCGTCGTAACGTTCTTTACGCGCTTTACTATCATGCCGAAGTTGAATATCTCCATTTCTACGTTTTTCCTCATCGATCCAAAGACGAGCAGTACCAGATCTCATAAAAGTTAGGTTCATAGGAAGTTTAACAAGTTCATTTTCGGGGAGTAGTTTCTTTATAATTATACCCGTTAAACGGCCTTGATCAAACTTTACGGTATTAATGTCAAGGTAATATTCAGCAGTAATATGGTTTGCAGAAACGGCATCAGCATAGGCACGATTTCGACGACAAAAGCCAGATTGTGAGCAAGTTTTGAAATTTTCATGTTTGACAGCTTGAACATTTAAACACGTCGACATAATGAGTAATACCGCGTACAAATACCATGCCAGACGGCACGAAAATGCTTGACTGTTGAGCATATTAGTTTTAGCTAGTAGAAAGGAATAGACTTTCGTGATGAAAGGTACGAGTATGAGAATTAATGGGTAAAAAATTAGTGAAACGCGTGGACGTTCATGCCGTCGTATCTGATGCGAAGCCTGGACGTTGTCATTCGAGGGGGTAAAATTATGAGAATATTTGGTCAATGTAGCCGAACAAAATAGTGACAATTAGAATAAAGTAATAAATGGCACCTAATTCCTAGACTAGCTAATGATTCTCTTAATATTAAATCATACAAATTGTGAATTTGGTGTTGAAAAGCTATTTTGATGTGTACAACACGATAAAATTGTTTGATCAAGTATAGGTCACGTGATAGGGTATAGAGGTGGATACGGGTTTGGGTACGGGGGGATTAAGTATGAAGGGAAGAGAGAGATGTTAGAGGAGGATGAAGGAGACGGTAAGGTTTGGATAATATAGATATGAATTGATGGTGATGTGTATATACAGTGTTTGATAAATGTATCGATTTTAAGGGAGATGAGCTCGTTGGAATATGGGATGAGGGATTTAGGGAAGAGGTAAATTGACAATGAGGATTCATTGAAAATATAAGGTTAATGTAATAACATATTCATGGTAAAGCATTTGCCGGATGTTGATTATAAAAAGGGAAAACAATCTCCATGACTAAAGAATGTAATGTGAATTGAGTGGTGTGATGATTGGTGATGCAAGCATGAAAAATAAAGGGAAGGGTACATAGTGGAATGATTTTAAACTATGCAAAGTTCCGGAGGAAAGTAGAAGAGAAAAGTATGCTAAGGCAAAGTAATGCATACAATGTGAAATGTTATAAGAGCAAAAAGTAAGAAAACGTATGTCGGATGCTATACACTTTAAGACGAACGCAGCGCATGCGCCGGCATCCGGAAAATCTAACATCCGACATCCACTCAGCACACTACACGTGACGGATCGTCTGGTCTTATCCCGTGACGCACAGCACGTGCAGGAGGTGACTAAGGGGGAAAAATAGAAAGCGAAGATGAATTAGGACGATTTGAGGGAAGAAAAATATACATTTCATTCGTAGCAGAATTGTAAATTGAATTATTCAAGAGAATTTTACGGTTGAATTGAAATTTAGAAGATAATCATGACGAGTGAACGAACGTAAGTAAAAAGTTCATATTTAACACACTTGTATGCTGTTTAACTAGGTTAACACAAAAATCAAATATCATCGTGAGTCAGTTTCATTGCTATTAAACCTGATGGAGTGCAAGTAAGTTAATTAAATAAAAGATATATTGAAGATTCATGATCACATATATATTAACCTGCACAGCGTGGACTTGTTGGGTCAATTATTTCACGCTTTGAACAGCGTGGGTAAGTGAATTTAATAATTTTCCGGTAACCATATTATGTGGCACTGGCAAGCTAAGTGGTTACGTTTAACATTGATTGGTTTGCATTGGGAGAATTTACTAAGAATAACTTTAAACAGATTTAAACTGGTTGCGTTAAAGTTGACAGTACCCAATGAAGCCTTACTCACTCAGCATTACGCTGACCTTTCTGGCAAAGCGTTTTTTCCGGGACTCGTAAAATGTATGTACAATTTTATCAACTTGGTTTCCACTTCATGATTATTATCTTAATAATTGACAAAGAGTAATTTCATTGGGGATAACTGGGGAAAATCGTTAATAGATATGGCAAGTGGACCAGTTTGTGCTATGGTATGGGAAGGTCGGGATGTTGTGAAAACTGGACGCTGTATGCTTGGTGCTACAAATCCGTTACAATCAGCCCCGGGAACAATTCGGGGAGACTTTGCAATTGTAAGTGTGGATAAACCCAACCGTAAGATTAATTTAACTTGAACAATGGAATGCTTGCTAACTTTCTAAAACTTTACGTTAAAAATACAAAAGGATGTGGGGCGAAACGTTTGCCATGGGTCAGATAGTGTTGAAAGTGCACAGCGAGAAATTGGACTTTGGTTCAAACCAGAAGATTTGCAGGTGTGGAAACCGGCCAACGCAAATTGGGTGTATGAATAAGGCATAGGGAAAAAGCACCCTTAAATAGAGTTGTTGTGAACGATGTGCAGTTCTTGTAGGTAGACCATCCATACGAACAATGTTAAATGGGGTTACGTTACACCAAAGTAATAGGGAATCACGCTCGAACAGAAAATAGGCGGGAAGTGTGATGTAGATTTATGTGAAATAAGGCAATGCTATGACCTTTTGGATCATGCAAGGAAAAATGACACAGCATGAGGCAGATGAACTCGGCACGAGATGAGATTTGAAAACTGTTAAAACAAATTGGCGGGAAGTAGAGGAATGAACAAAAGTGATTTATTGTTAGATTAACTTAAGGAAGAGACAATTCTAGTAGGGCGAAATAGAGACGGAGGCAGGAGTTTGGCTAAGAGTTGGTGTGAAACCAGAGGCGATAAAATGACAATTTAACTCAGGGCACACATGTTTCAAAACTGTTTATAAGGATATTTGAAACACAAGGCAGATGAATGTATGAATTTGAAACGTTCGATGAAAGAACTTTTTGCAATTAGGAAAAGGTCAAAAGTGAGGGAGAGGTACTGGATGCAAATTAACCCTCTGCAGTGTAATAAGATGACACTATATGGGAGGAGTGGCGTGTACGAACTATTCAAGGGAAGACTGCTGATCCAACGACCCATGAGACCTGGACTAGCTTTGATGATAAAGTTTAATGAATTGTAGGGCGACGAATAAAACGAAAGAATAAATTAGCTATCAAGGATACATGAGCGGTGGGATTGTGAGGAATCTTAGTACCGGAACGGATCCTACGTATCAGATGGATAGGCAATAATCTGAAACACGGCTAGAGAGTACGGAATGGGCGCAATATATGTGGCATAATAAACAATGAAGAAATGGAAAATTGAAAGAAAATGAACATTCATTTTGATGGGCGAGCCCAAATGATACACATGATGAAAGTTGAAAGACAAAAACTTTTCCAAGAGCGCATACACGCATGAAAATTGATGAAATGAGCAAAATTTTTCCACCAAAAAGGGATCACCGGCTAGCGGTTGGCCGCAATTGGATGAGATAAGATAGTTGGAGCGCGCACGCACACACACATACTGGAATCGTCAAGATTCAATAGATCAAGGTAGCGAGAAATAGAACGAGAGTAAGAGAATATCAACGATTGCGACGATGAACAAAAAAGTATTCACATGAATAGTGCTGCGGAAACAAAGTTTGAATAAAACAATGAATAGCGCGCGCAGCCTATGAGTTCATGACAGCAGGATCCCACACAACTGAATCATTTTCGCAAATGGTGCCATGGGCAAGACTTGAGGGGCGAGCACAACCCCAGCTGCATATACCGAACTTTTCACGAGAAACGCAATAGAAACCGACGCTATTGCATGGCACGTAAGACGAAGGACAGTCAAGACTGGGAGCGGCGCCAACTGGAGTAGCCCCTGAAGCAGGGGTTGGAATAGTTGACGATGAACGTAACAAAGTGGTAGGAGTAGAGCTAAGAGAAGGGGTTGAGGGGATAATGACAGACCGACGGGTTCGCGTGCGAACTTGAGTAGTTGAAATTGAGGAGATAACAGATTGGTTCTCGGCATCCTCAGAATCATTTTCATCGTCAGAACTATCATAGTCGCTATCAATTTCATTGTCAATAGGACTGGGCTTGAGTGTGGGAGCTGGCGTAATGCGAGGAGATTCGGAAAGTGCCGATGATGAAGTGGTAGAGGATTTTGGAGGACCATTGGATAACGTGGAAGAAACGGATGTTGAAGTTGGTAGAGGGGAAGATTGAGAAGCGGGTGGAACGCTGACAGTGATGGGGGCAGATACAGGTGGAAAAGAAACCTTGGGTAAGGCGGTAGATGATAAGACAGAAGAGGTTGATGATGAAGCTGATGAAGTGGTAGCGGAGCTGGGGGGTGTGGTTGAAACGGGTATAGGCTGAGTTGAAATGCGTGGAGCCTGGGTAGAAATCGAAACGGGTTGAGTAGATATAATGTCACCTTTACCATTGTTGGGGTCACTCTCACCAACCTTTCCAGATTCTTTTGCGGCTCCGCCGCCAATGGAATTACCAGGAGCAGAAATGCGATCTTTAACGGGGCCACAGCCTTTGGGAACCTCAATAGGATACCGTTTAGCAACCGGGCCGGCCGGCTCACCACGAATTACATACTTTCCAGGATCTGGAAACATAACATTTACGCCCTCAGTTGTTTTGCACTGTGGGCGCAAACTTTGAATGTTGGCGACGAACATTTTAGGAAGCTCCTCCAAACGATCCTGGCCATCCTCGATGTAGACAGGACTACACTCCATGTACATTTCACGATTTCCAATATTGTTAAACCAAGTCCAACACAAATGAGCACGACCATTGCGAGCTTCGGGAGGAATTGTGTACTTGAAAGAATTGTAACAATCGGTCTCGGTAGAACCTTCAGGGCAAACCTTGGCCTTGGAAAGATTGGAAGGATGATTTGTTGGACAACCTTCGATGATACTTAGAATAACATGATAATTATTTGGATCTTGAGCCTCTTGATTGTTTTGAGCGTAGGTTAAACTAAGTTGACAGGAACCACCACCATGAGCAGCAACGGCAAGACCACCTTCGGTATCAAAGACTAGCTTTTGAACTTCACCGACTCGCATAGTCTTACGGGGAACCTTCAAGGAACGATCAGACGAACGAGAATTATCAATAACGGCGTTATGGGCGGGAAAATTTGCGCCATTTCGGAGGAGGGGAGATTTGGGCTCCTCGCTATCAATTGGAACAGGACTGGCAATTTTCAGATGGGCGGAGGATAAGCCAGCAAAGAAAAGGGTGGAAAGAAGAGAAGAACAAAGTGTTGATAAGTACATGGTGACAATTGAAAGTTTGAGAAAATGCACAGGAAATGAGTATAGACAATCAAGTAAATAAGATAGGGACACTGTCAACCTGAAAAAAGCTTTTAAGTTAAGAGACAGACAAGAAGAATGAAAGGGGAGATGTAGGAGGGAAATTGAAATGAAAAGATGATGATGACGAAGTGGAACGATAAAGCAAGAAGGGAAAGGGTGAATTTATACAAATCAAGCGGTAAATTAACAAGGGGAGTAGAAATGGGTAACAGGTTTGGTGAAGACGCTTGGACTAGACGTTTGAGTGGGACGAGGAGGAAAAGGGGAAGATGAACGAGAGCAGAGATAAGTTCGAGTGGATAATACGGGAATTAACGGGGAGAGCTGACGTTGAGAGTTAAATAATAGGAGATGAAATATTAATTAAAGTTGTGCAGATGGTAAAGACAAGGACTCGGAAGTCGGGGTATGTGAACCAGCCAGAGGAATGTGCATGTGTGGATAAATATCGATTGGCGTGCCAGTATATTCGCTGTCTTTTTGGTAGGCGGTAAAATACAGACATGCGGTGCCGATATCCGTTTGGGCTGAACGGGAGCAGGAATTTAGTGAAATTGAAGCTGATGCAGAGGTGATCACGGCGGCAGTGATGCGATAAAGGCGCGCGGGCGGACACAAGCGAAGGGGTGTTGGTGAATATGGTGGATATAAGTGGTTGACGAAGTAGATGGACGGGGAAGTGAATCCTTGACTCGGCGAGCACTTTAAGATTTGTTTAAAGGGCGATGATAATGAGAGAGTGACAAAGAATGTTATGTTAAGCAGGATAATTGTACGGGAAATACGTGGGTTTAGGAGGGAGTGGATGGTGCATGAGAAAGTAATAACAATAACAACAACCAGCGTTGAATGGTTAATTAAACTTGCGTAGGAGTGTGTGCAGGTGTAGATTTATTAAATTAAAACAGTAACAAAATAGCGCTCAGCGCTGCATGGTAAAGAGTTTACAGTATGGACGAGAGACCGACTGACTGACGGAATGAAGGGAAGCGTAAAAAGGTTAGGAGATGAAAAGGGGAGATGAATATACTCGTTAACATTGTGGTAAGAGTTTAACGTTTAATAAATATGAGTATTTTATGTGAATTTAAGTTGCCTTAACGATTACTTTTATAACATTTACGAGACATGCACTCACAAGTGATTACACTCTGCGACGTAAGGGGTACCGGGACCCGAGTGCTTGCGAAATTTTCGTTGCAAGCTCAAGTATACACGAAGTGATGCGAAGAGATGCCGATACATTTAACCGCATTAGCTTAATCATATCAATGCTTCCCGGACCATTTAACTCGCAATGAACACGACCGTAACATAATGAGTATGGCCATGATCAATTGTCGGGTAATGGCAAGCGAATTAATTAAGCGTTATACGCATATATGCTTGACTCGAGAATGTTGGTCGGGAGTGGGAGTGAGTGAGTGAGTGAGTGCGTGCGTTCGTATTACTCTCTGCAACACACAATCTGTGTCGGCGTCTGTATATGCTTCAACTGCGTGCAAATGTATCCCGTGTATGGGAATTTGTTTGACCAACTACTGTTATGATAGTGATAAGATGAAGGCTCAAAACTCAACAGCCCTGGCTTGTTAGAGCGAGTTTCCCTTGAGCATAAGCCTTGCAAGTCCCTTTTTGTCCTTGTCACGGTGTAACCTTTATCGCTAGTTAAACAGTCGGTGGTCATGGTTCACCCTGACCATCCGAATGAAGCAGAGTAGGCATCGACCGTAATCAGGCATACCACGTATATACTTAACACGCACACTTAATGTATTAAAGAGATGAGTTCATCGTTTGCGTATCACTAAAAGTTTAGCCTTCATCTGTCAATTTTAGCCTTACTTATACCCGTTAAAATCATTTTTATCCCATACATCCCCGGCTCCGACCCTGACCCCGACCTATGCTAACTGTTAGCCTTAAACACTACAGCACAGATTTAACCCGCCATTAGTAAGGCAAGGGTTGCCGCTAAGATGATTGGACGATGAACTAACATTAATGCTGTTTGTTCAATCATCCCTTCACTCATCTACCCATGATTCTCTTCTTAACACTCTATCCTTTTTACCAATTCTGGCCTGATTCGCTTTCTCGTCACGTTGTCCCCCCAAAAACATTTCCCAATTCGGTAATTAGCGTTCCTTCCTAAAAACTGGACTGGTCCACTCTTTCCCATCCACCGTCTCGTCCCGACTTCCTTCTGTTACACCATACTAATTTCCCGATTAGGAAACCCTTTTGTCTGAAGAGATGCGCCCGGCAGGAGCCACTGAGCCGCCGGAGGAAAGACGCTTAATTTGGAGGTTTTGCGCGTGGAAAATTCCGTTTTTGCGCTTTGCAGAAGCCTTTTTTTGCTGTGCTTCGTGGAATTTTTGTCTCTCTGTCTGCTTCATCTTCGTCCTCGTCGCTGTCCTCGCCCCCTATTCCTGACCTACTCAGTCCCTTGCTCCCTTCTGCTAAACTTAACATTATGCAGGTTTCACTTTCATTAAACTTTCTCACTATCACCGCTACTCCCATCTTTATTACTCCTGGGTATGTGCCCGATACACATTCTAGTTTGCTTCATGATGTGCTATCCAGTCTATGTCTGAGTGAGTATGTGCGTTCATCTCCCCCTTCATCTTCGTCTTTTCCCTTGATGTCGCCTCCCCTCTGTTGCTTTCACTATTGCTCGTCCTCGCCCTCGCCCTCGCCGTGTCCGCTAATCTGGGTTTCATACATCATCAATACGCCTTGTACGGCTTCGTAAAACTTCTCGTAAATTCTCTCATGCACCCAGGCGGTTAATGTGTACTACTCTTCTACATTATCTTGCCTCGTGTTCACTACTGATTCACTTTCCCTCGAAGCTTTTAACTAATCATCCAACTACTTTGTCTTCTTCCTCTTAAACTCTCTACTTTACCATCCTCCCCTTTTCCTTTCATTTCCTGCCTGACTTGTCTACCCCTCGTCCATTTTTACGTACTTCGCCTCCCCCTCGCTCAACCTAATCCTTCACTACATGCATCACTCCTCTGACATGTGTCTTTTTCACCACTCTTTCTGCATCACCTTTGTGTCTTCCTCTTTCTCCTGCTACACGGTGCCGTGCCGTGCCGTGCCGTGCCATGCCATGCCGTGCTGTGACGTGCTGCACTGCGCCGCCTTCTCGCTACATTCCTCCCGCTCTCTCGCCTTAACATCTCCAATTTTCCCCCAATCCCCAACTAACCTCCCTAACACCTTCAAGTCTTATCCCTTACCTCGTATTCCCATTTCTTGACATTTGCTAAGCTTTCTTCCCCATTCCATCCTTCTTCTACCCCTACAATCATGCTTCATTTTATCAGATTTTTCCAATTACACTAAAATTTCACAATTGATATCCAACTTACCGCCCATTCATTCTTTACTCGCCCTATCTATGCTACTACTCAACTGTGTAATGCATTCTGCCTTGTTTCTCCCTCTCCTCACCCCTATTCTCCAATGTCCCCTTGGAATATCTTCACATTCCACCTCTTCGGTCCTACCTTGATTCAACTCTTTTGCTACGCCTAATCAACTCATGCCCAAACATAAACTTCCTCCTCCCTCACCCTTCCATACTAGCTAGCTACTTGACTATTTTCTTAAACACCACAAATATCAATCCATATTACCGACTCCTCCCTCATCACGCCTGTAACATTCGTGATCTAATGAATTGATTAATCCACTTCTCTTCCAACTCATTCTGTCTTGCTGTTCCATGCCATGCCTTGCCCACTATTCAATTCCCGTACCAACCTTTACCTTGACTGTTCATGCCATTCCTTGCTGTATCGTGTTGCGCCCGAACCAAACCAGCATACCCGCCCAAATCATCCTACTCCATACCATCCCCAAACTCTCTTAATTTAGCTGCCTACTAATTTCCCGTTTCTCTTGAATCCTTGCCTACTACCCCAACGATAATTTTCCCATCTACCTCTAATCTTCCTTCACCACTCCCTTCAACCCTTTCTTCTCCTTACCACATGCCCATCCTGTGCTCGTACTCATCTGCTCAACTCTTCTATCTTCATTCTCGTCAGCCCTTCCCTCCCTCTACATCAATCTCCCATCCTTTTCATCAAACACTCTGCCCTCCCTCAACCCATTCTGCCCGTTCAACACTTCCCTTTCAGCTACTCTTATTCGCTCACTTTATCCCCTTTACTCTCTGCTATACTTTTTCCATTCCACCCACCCTCTGATATGCCCTATTCTTTTATGCTTTGCCATTATTCGTCTGCACACCAAGCTCTTTTTTACCCGCTTTCACTCTGCCAGACTTACCCGTTCACCTTCCTCCACACATGTTCATTGTTCCCCGCTTGATCCTCTCCTCCACCGTTCAACGCGTTCATTTCCCCACTCCCTACTTTCTATCCATTACCTCAATTCACCTTCACTTACCCGCTCACTTTCCCTCATCTCTTCCCGCTCTATACCCTACCCTTAACCATAATTTTCCATTCTCAACTACCCATATCCCCACCCATCCTGCTCATCTGGTTTTTATCAACTCCCCGACTTTGCAAATTCTACTTTTATCACAAACTTGCTCGCCGCATCTTTCCCTCCATCCATAACTACTTTCCCATGTTGACACTGCCTACTCCTCTCCTTTAATCTTCCCCCATCCATCTTGTAGTCATCTCCCCCGTCATTCGCCTCCTTAAGTACTTGAAAATAATCATCTCTATCCTTTCTTACACTCTCTTCCTTTCTTCTCACTTAATGTCGCCTAAACTCTCAAGGCCTCCTTTCCTTTTATTTTGAGAAATTCTCCCTTCTCCCTTGACTTTCTCATCCCTCACCGTAACTCTTATTTTCCCCTCCCCATTATTCCCAATCTCTTCCTAATTCCAACCTCCCCAATCGAGCTCGCCAGAAGCATGCACCTAAATATTAATTTCCCTTCATCACCTCACGCTCAGTCTTGTTAATTTACAATCCCAACTCATCTCCATTTCTCCTCAACTTAATCCGCTAAATCTTCATTGAATCTAAACGGCTTCATCCCTCCTAGCTTCATCTTAACCCTTGAAATACTCCACCCGTTCTTCGAATCTAACCACACATTCCCCACACTTGATCTACAAATTCCATTTCCCCGCTTTCGTTGATGCAACTAACTTATTCTCATCTTGCCATGCCAAATCGTATCTTGCCGTTCCGTGCCGCACCCTGCCGCATTATTCTCTCCCTATTTTAATCTCTTCAATTGCTTACCCGCTTCTGCCCATCTATTAATCGCTATGCTAACCGTTCCTTTCGTCCGGCATCCAATTCCCCATATCGTCAGCCTATTCATCCACGTATACCACTTTTTATCACCCGGCGTACCGCTCACATTATATCGTTACGAAGCATCCAAATGATACGAGCATATCCTTTTCAACTAACGTCAGCCTGGTAAACCTTGCCAAACTTATACCGATATGCATCCGCTCCTCTCATTGTAAAACCACGTCGATTTCCCTCGCTTCAAGCGCTATTTGCCTATGTTATCATTCACCATCCCCCATATATTCCAATACCGACCTACATCCCCTCCTATTACATACATCCAAACTCCAGTCATATCCAAAATATCCACTCTTGCCGAAACCGCATTGAGCCATTTTATTACCCAGTTCAATTGTTCGTTAGCTATATTTCCATTCTCACGTTATCTTCGTCCGCCAATAAACTAAATTCCTGACTCCACGCAAATCGTCTCCGTGATCTAGATGTTAATTTTTTTAAAATTTAGCCATGTTGTCTATCCGCCCGTGCATGTAACTATCTTAAATTCCCGCCCGATCAAGGCCCACATCTTTCATAAAATCTTACCCCAACTTCTCTCCCCGAGTTCTTAAAGCATTTGCGTTCACCACAAACTAAAATTATCAAATAATCTTCCTTATTCCTTATCCATGTTAGTTCCCTCCCGCGACTTGCTCCGCAAACCACTCACTACCTAAACTTTCCAAATAATAGCCCTGCTCCCCTCCCACACAACACAGCAATATCTGAAGTTTAAAAACGCCGTCCTTGTAGACTTTCTGATCTGGACATTGTGCTAATGTTTGCACATAAACCAGTGGATCTCGTTTTATCTCCTTAAGTTAAACTGTCTCAATTCCAATCTAGCTTTTGTAGTTCCACCCCAATTTGTGGTGAAAATGTTTTTTAAATATATCCTTCCACAATCCCTGATTGAACTGACATGCCATTACCAGCTTGTAGATCCTATTTTCTCCATGTCATGTCACTGCTCTAATCTTGTACTAAGTCTTACTCTAACGTAAATTCATTTTTTTCTCTTCGCTACCAGTGTTACAACAATGACTCAGTATCGTCAATGTCAGTCATATTGTTGTCAACAACCCACAATAGCTGCGCTTAGATGTTAGTAACTGATTTGACATTAAATTACCATTATCCAATCTGTGGAAACTTGTTAAAACGCTCAAAACCGTAAGCGCGCTATTTATTAACTAATAACGCAAAATAATTGGTCATTCCCGAATTTATGTCGCTTCTGACAGATAAATCTTTGCAAATTTCTTTCTTCAACTGTAACCTTGATCAGCACTTCAACTCCCTCTCCCCTGTAAAATATTAGAATGTACAAAAGCCATAATTTACACATTACCATCTTTCAACTGCCATGTTAACTTGCATGGATGCATCGTCTCGCTAAAGCTTTCCATATTTACTCTCATTCAAATTCTTTTCCCGGTCAACTTATGGAACGTTGACAAATCGACACCATTTCTCATCAAACTCACGTCGCTTCAACCTCTCCTTCCACACGCAATAATTACCACATGGGAAATACCGATGAAAATAAATGACCTATGGTTATTTCTCGGTTCAAGGCGGACTCCGGTGGTTTAAATGAAATAACCAATCTTAACATTCACTAATAGTAGAATAAATCTCCATACAAAATGCCGTTTATCTCAGCAAAATTATTAGTGTCCAGACCATTCCGGTGAAGTGCATGTTAGTTAATGATCAGCAATCATTCATCCTCCTAAATCCATATTTTCGAGCGTTTCAAAATGCGTTGCCCCTTTTGATCTACAAACTAGCGACCCTTAAAGTAGTCAATCTGCGAATTACGGGAGAAGCTGAACGACCGTATGGTCTAGCTGTTTTTCACCTCCAACTGCTGACCATCGTACACAAATCCGTCAACTTATTTAACTCAGTCGATAAATCACAAATCCAGCCCGTTCTCAATACTCGTGTATTGAATCACACAGACCAAGCACAGTTGCCTTAATAACTAGCTTGTCAAGTTCCATCCAGTCACCCTCTGAAAAACCAAATATCACATCCAACCCTAGCTTATCCAAATTCCTATCTTTCTGTTAAGGTAACGCTACAACTGTCGTAATCGCAGAAATCATGAATTAAAAGTCCGAGTAGCGGGTTTAATGAATAAAATTGCCTCGTAAAGACCAAAATTTTAGCTTAACTTAATCCTTCGTGGGCACATTAGATTTAGAATCAGATGTAGCAATTGCATGTATCAGTATCTGAGTGAGAGACCGATAGATGGAAAATAAATGTGTTTATCAAGAAAGCTTCATCCAAGGTGAACATAAACACTTCCATCTGTGCAAAACCTGAACAGATAACACCAAGAGCGATAATGCAAGGCTAACTTTCTCTCCACTCACGCAAAGGAACGACAAGTTTATCATTCCAAAACTAAAACAATGGTAAAGATCCACAAGCCCGGAAAAATGTAGTAGGCAAGTATGAAATTACCAGAAACTTTGAAATACCGGAATGCGCATTTCAATCCAGTCGGTCATTAACATAATTGATTTGGATTCAGCATTGATATTAATTAATGCAATTAAGTCCCACGTTTTCAAGCTCAGGATTCAATTCCTCTCAAACATCTCGATACACTGTACCAACCCGGTCCAGAATATTACCACTAAAATAATTCAACTCGTTGGCAGAATCAAAAAGGAACCAATCCAAACCAATATTTACAGTGAAAAGGTTGAAGTACCCAACCTCATCATTGAACTCGAGGAGAAAGAATCCCAAAAATCGGCCATTTCACCACATCAAGCACGATAAAATATAACAATATTCACACAAATCGTAACATACTGATGTGACGGTTTGCCGTGAAAATTAATGGCCGTATTACTAATCAAACCAAAACAATAGGAAGCTTGAATTGAAAAAAGACATACCAGGTTTGAGTGAGGGCACAGGAACGTTAGGTTTTGCTCGCTTAGGAACTCGTATGGCAGTAGCTAGTGTAAATTTTTGGGTAAGTTAGGCGAAGGAGTTTGCAAGAGGAGAGAAAAATAGCGGTTCTGATGATGATAATGATTACTGTCCTGCACAGTTAGTTAGGCATACGCAGGCATGCGCGTACGCTCACCAACAGAAGAACCGTGATGGTAATTTTGAACGGCCCACGAAAAATACGGACGCAAAATTGATGATACACTCCATTCCACTATGTTAAGATTTTGAGTCATGATATTAAGTCTAACACCGAAAGTCAAGATTTGATTAAATTTTCAGTATCGGTCAATTCCACTTGCGTAAGAAGTCGAATTGTAGGGATTTCCGGTTCTCCGCACTGATATTATGTCGGAGAGACCGAGTCGTAATCACGACCTTGTAATTCTATGCATGAGAAAGGATATATCCGTGCTATAACATAACTTTTAAATCGCAGAGCTATAGTAAAAGCTCAGAATTGTCCATACACACTTATACCAACAAACCGCCGGTAAACGTGAAACAGAAAATGATAGTGACGGCGACCCATTGCATGAATCAAGAATCGTTTTTAAGTGGAGAGTTTACTTAAACGTGTAAGTGGTTACGACAATGAAGGTCAGGATAAGTACCGCAATTTGGTCAGGTGCAGTTGAACAAATTTAACTCGAAAAACTGGATACCACAGCAGTTCGCACATCTGTCAAGTTTAAACAATATCGATACTACAAGTTGAGTGGCGTTTACCACGGAATTACTTGTACGTACAAAAACAGCCAAGCAAGTATTAATAAAAAGGTGCAGACCGAGATATCCGAAAAAACCCGAATCTTACAATCGGTCACAAGCAATAAGTAAACATGCACTTTCGATATATAATCGGTTGAAGATTAATAGCATAAACTAAAGCTGACAATCACGGAGATTTGGAGCATGGGAACGATGAACGTTCGGGAAATTCGTTGAACTGTAAATTTTACTCCAAGAAAATTTCTGTATTTCCAACAGGGAATCCATTGGACTAACTGGCCTATATAAATACAAAAAAGACTCGCTAATTTCGTTAATTCTTAAGTAACGTGACATATATAAGCGATAAAATTACCAAAATTAATATGGCCAATCCTGGACGCACAATTTCATCGTATTACTAAATTAGGAAAGTGCCTACTATGAAGGAAGGAGCGTTCGCTACGAAATTAATATTTGTAGGAATGGCTAGGAGCAGTTATATGAATGGTTGTTGTGGCGAGCAAAGGAGTAATGTAGAAAGTAGCGCGTTTGTATGTTTAATGAATGACGTGTTAGCAGAGCATATTTACTATGCTCAACAAAGTATCTCTAAGAATGTTTGACATATATTCAATGAAAATTTTCCTAATTTGGATTAGTCAGTACTGTTAAACCTGACTAATCCTATTACTCTACCTATTTAGGGAAAGTGTCCTCGGTTACCCTAATACGGTAAGTATAATGAGAATGTATAATCCGATGCCAATTAAACTTCGGTAGCTTCCTCTTTAATATTACGCCTATAATAAAAAGCAAAAATGATCGGATAGGGTACTACACAATTAAGTGTATGCACGCTCATGCGCGAGTAAGGGTCATAGGCTGATCAGGTAACTGTGACTAGTTTCTCCAAAGTGTCCCGTATGAAAGGTATTTTGCCAGTTAATCGAAATTCATCGTTAACCACATCTGTTATAAGCTTGTGATTATACCACATCCAACCAGAATTTCCACTTTTTACTCATTTTCATTATACTTCTCCCAACGCATTATCTCCCTCAACCACCTACACCTTCGCTGAATTTGCTGCCAATATATACTTTAAGCATGTACTGTAAAAAAAGTCTTCCTGTTACCCTAACAGGAAATCAATCGGAGTTAGCCCAACGAATCTATCAAATGTGACCAATACGTCAATTGGCTAAATTTTCATCTTCATCAGCCAGGTCACATCGAGTGTATACTATTATATTGTCATTATTGTGTTTGTTGAGATATTTCTTCTGGATTTCTACATCTGACACTTCCAATTCAGGAAAGACCAATTCTCAACTACTTTCTCAAACTGTGTAAGCTCGTCTCAACAATATTTCATTTTATGCGATCAATTTTGTGAAGTAGTATTAAATATTGAGAAATTTCATGATATATTCAATTTAATAAGTACACTCTACACTCTTAGAAGACACGCCACAAACCCATATCCTTGCCTATATATAATCTCATCCAGTTCTTATGAAGCTGAATAGTTTCTTTCCGGATGTTCACGAATTGTTTCAATGCGCTCAGATTTTGCGTTCGTGCCATCCCTTGTGTCAGTTTCCCGCACTCATTCTTTTAAACCTGTTTCCCCATAAGTGATTTATACTTAATCGCTGTTATTCTACATTGCTAATGTGCCATTAATCGCTTCTTTCACCACGTACCCTGACTCGCATCCTATACTCGCACCATGACCCGTCCATTTTTAACCTGTATTTCTTTGGTTCCTTGTTCCTCCTATACGCAAAATCACCTTTGAAAATTTCTCGATTAACTTCTCTTTACTACCCTTTGACATTTGCTTGCATACCTTCCCCCTTCTACTCTTCTATTCCCCTACTAGGTTGTTCTCTGCATTCTTTCCTATCCTAATAATCCCTCGCTAATCCGTAAATTTAATTTAACCTGGCTACCTCCCCTGCTCTTACCTTATTTAACATATCCTACTGGGTTTGTCTGCTCATCTGCTAATTTCCCGCATCTATAACTACCATTTGCGCGCCCCCAAAGCACCGATCAATTAATCTTAATTTATCTTGCTATTTTGTTTCCGCTTTTGCCCTCTGCTTATTAGCATTTACTCACCTATCTACTTTTTATTCGTTACTATTCTCGGCCAATCCTCGACCTTTCTCTACACAGAGTTCCCCTTATATCTTCTCTATCCCTCATCCTCTCCCTTTTCCTTAACCAAGTTCTTTACTGTTCCCCTCACATTTGCCGCTGCCCATCTCTGCCGCACCTAATTTGAGTTTTGAAGTCATCCCTTATTATACTCTACATTACCCACCCTTCACTCCCGACAATTTCATTCAATCACTATTCTTTCTCATTTTATCATTGCTCACCATTCGTTACTTAAATTTTACTCGTCCATTACTTCTTGTTTCCAACTTCGTTATTTGAGCAATTTCACCGTTCTCGTGAAATTAAACGCTCTTTTAACCTTTCCATCCATTCTTGTCTCATTAAATCTGCTTACGTTCGCTCACTTACTCATGGTATTTTGACTCCTGTCCTATTCTCATATATCTGGGTTATCACATCCCCTTACCAACTACTTAATTACATTGCCCCCTCCTTTCCCTTCAATCGTCTCTTGTCCTCTTTTCCCTGTATATTTGCTCTTCATTGTCTTTCACACTTCCTCCTCCTTTTAAGTTTAAACTACCCGCTTCTTTTGGCCTCCTCCCCTCACCATCTTCCTTTCCCGCTTTATGAGCGTCGTAACTTCTAACCTCGCTCCTTCGTTTATCTTAATACGAACAAGTCTCTTCTCACTTTTGTGTTCTATCGTACCGTATCGGAAGTTCGTCATTTTCCTTAATTGATACGCTTTTTAATCTGCTGCGCTCACTTTTTACTCGTATTTTATCTCTCCCTTTCCACTTTTTTTCCCACATGCCTCCTCGTTGTTTTTATTGAATTGCGTGCCCATTTCCAGTTCACGTTCTTCTAATCATCAATGCACTTTCATTCTTTTTAGTTCATACTTAATTTTCTCCACACTTTCATCACTCTTAACCTTTTCTCTTCCAACTTTTTTTCCCACCATCACACGTCCTTTCATTGTTTTGTTCTCTCAACAGCGCTGTCGTCCAAGCTTCTTAGGAACTTTGTGTGTGTGTGGAGGCAGGTTCTTTCCAGGACCTAGGACCTTTTAGTCCTCCATCTTAACTCTGAACCTGGGAATCGGCTTCTTGCGTTATCATTTGGTTATTTGTCCATCATTTTTATCATCATGTCGCAAAGGCTGCTCGTCCGTGCTCTCATCGCCCTATTATTTGCATCATCTCGCGCATTTTGGAGGTTACCATGTCGTGGACGAACTGGTGTGGCAAGAATTGATCCCCTTGCTGACCCTCACAGAATTGCTCACCATCCTCACGCTTTACACGGTGCAAACAAAATAGGCTTTAGCTCAACATACAATGATCTAACCCGATCCACATGCACGTCATGTGCCGTAAAACAGGATAAATCCGCTTACTGGATTCCACCTCTCTACTTTCAGCATGCGAATGGTTCTACTCAGATTGTGCAGCAAGTTGGAGGACTACTCGTTTACTATTTACTGTTTGGACAAAACATTACTGCATTTCCGCCCGGTTTTTCAATGATTGCCGGACAAACCAATAAACGTACATTTGATTTGCCGATTCCGGATCCCCCAAAATCTTTATGGACAGCTGAAGATCGAGCCCAGCCTGCTCTCATGGCTAAAGCAGTAGGGTTTAATTGCCTAGATTATAAGAAACACCCAGAAGGTACTCTTTATCGTCACTTCCTCCCGTCAAAAGATTACGTCGATGACAATTGCAGGGATGGACTACGTTTGGAAATCATGTTTCCTTCATGTTGGGACGGATCTAACGTTGATTCGCCCGACCATCAAAGTCACGTTGCCTACCCTGATCTTGTTATAGATGGTCGTTGTCCCGAGGGCTATCTATATCGTATCCCGTCACTATTATATGAGTCCATCTGGAATACGTACGCTTTCAAAGATTTTGAAGGCCGTTTCATCATCGGTAATGGTGATCCAACTGGTAAGTCACTATGTTTTTACGTTAAGTATTTATCTTTACTTGATCGTTGCGTTGGTTAACTTTCGGTTGTATTTAGGTTACGGATATCACGGCGATTTTTTGAACGGCTGGGAGGGTGACGTTTTACAGGAAGCTATTGAGACTTGCACTGATGACTCCGGTTTAATTGAGTTATGCCCGGCCTTCAAGCTGCAAGGTGATTATGAAAGTCAGCAATGCTTGCTCGAGTACCCGTCTGTTATTCGCGGTGAGGATTGTGAGGGCCTTGGAGAAGGTTTATGTGGCAACATCCCCGTATGGCCAAGTACATCACCTCCAACAAAGACAACAGTGCGAACGAGTTCACCGCATCTTGGCTATTCCTCCGGTACTAAAGTTGTCACAGATAATCATGGTGGTGCGATTACTGTAGCTCGAACGGCCGATTCAGGACTCGCAACGCCCAAACCTTTCACTTACACTGGGCCTACGCAAGACACCTTCTCGTCTGAGGTGCCTGCACCGGAGTTTACTAGATCGGTTGATATACATTTAGCGCCCAAACCCACGGTTGCATCAGAATGGGATGATCAGCCGAGTAAACTCGGGCATGCTCACACTCGAGCTATTGTTACTGAAGAAGCTGTATCTGCAACCGAGGAAATTTCAGGTACTCCATTGTACACAAGCGTGTTTACATCCTCGCGTGCGCTGGTCGAGATTGCTGTCCACCGCGTTGATGTCACTGTTACACAGTCTTATCATGCCACGACTGAGTCGCCACAATCATCATTAGCGCCCACAGGGGCGTTAACCGACATTTTCACCGAAATTCAATCCAAGTTATAGGACCGGAAATGACCATGAGTTTATGATCAATATATATACATTCTATAACACGCTGTTTATGATTAGGAACTCTACTTTGGCTGTTACCGGCTGTTGCAAGAAGGCGATTTTGCATGTTGCTCACGTTTTCCGAGATCACGTAGTGCTAGCCCTCAGCCGGCTGGTCTGTGCAACTGGAGCTTGGAACCTACCGGCGAGGTTCCTTGTGCTTTATTTTCTGTTGACTTGACAGATATCATGCGATTAAAGTTATCTAGCGATTTCATTTAACTTTCACCGATACATGGAAAGAGGATGTACTTCACGTTGATGCGTTCAGCTACACCTGTCATTGATGATATAACCGAGTTTGTATGAATAACATTTTGTCATTAGCGGCACCATTTGAGTTGAAATTTGATTTACGTTTACGCATACCTTCCGTGGGTCCAACTAAAGGAGCAAGTTAGCATGCCGATTGTGGCGTTTCGTAAAAATGGTGGCTGTACGGGAGAAGTACGACTTTACATCCGGTTAGTATTGAGTGTAGCCCCGAGCGCGGCTGCTCATTGAGCCGCTTGCGTACGCGGTTAAGACGCTCGCTTCTCGCTTAGCTGCTTTCACAGGCCAGCAAACGCCGAGTTAGCGTATTGTACGGTATAGGCGTGGCGTCGTTTGTGTGCATGGTACGTGTTCGCACATGTATGCACGCACGCGCGCGCTTGTACGCAGTAGTGCATTCATGTGCTCATGGTGTGTGCCGGCCTTAACGAGTCAGTTACGCAAATTCTCGTGCAGATACCTGTGGCGTGGTAATAGAGGTTGTTGGCTATCTTGAATGACATTTGTACGTAGGATGAATACTGGAGTGTTCTGCGCTCGACACTGGTGGAGCCAGGTGAATGAACGGTGAAAGCGTACGTCTTCCAACGCGCCTACCAACATTCCGAGTACTCTGGCACTAGTAAAATCAACGTAGACCGTAACGGACGTGTGACACTCATGGGGTGTGGGAGCCCGCAGGCTTGGAAACGACTCACAGGGTCGGTTGGGTTGCATACGCTGTATGGGTAGTCACATTAATTATATACTTTTCGGATGCGGTAAATACAATGTCCTCGCTAAGGGCCGTAAACTTATCAACCGAGATTTGCCCGCGGCCTTGCACATCCAACAGCGGAGCACTGGAGAAATGCAGAGGTAGACTAGGAACAGAGTTCACTGCCGCGATGCCAAACCCTTCCTGCCACTCACCCCCCAGAACTTGGCTCCAACACGAATCCGCAGTAGCATCACCAGAACAAAAAAGCCTGTCCAGTCCCCCGATAGAAAACCACCGTCGCGTATGCGGTGACACTCGCCCGTACCAACAAAAGCGCAACTACTCTGCAGCAACCAGCTCGATCCCGCACAAAGCGCGGCGGAATTAAAACCCTTCCCCGAAGCGTCATCAAGATGATCACAGCGATGAAAAGAACTCAACTCCCACGCGAGCCAGAAACTAGCGCGCCGAAGATATCACCCTAAGGTGACGCGACTCTTATTTTTACAAAAATTCCCCGGCTACCCCTACTCACGTCCGAGCCAAGGACGTCAACCCACCACCGCGACGCACCCGAAGGCAGCCGCAACAACAGGTATCTGACCAGTGGCCGGAGGGAGCAACGTTGCAAAGCCCAGATCCGAGATATGGATGCCAGACCGCTGGCGAACCAACAGAAAACACCCAAACCCCAGACCACAAGCCTCACAACGGAGCCCCCCTCTTATCATGAGTCGCCTGTAACTCACCGGGGAGTGTCCGGGCTCACAGAAGCAACGCGGCGCGCGTTAGCACGCCAACGCGCTATCTGATGAGCACGATCCAACTCTGCCCGATGAAGACGGAACGGTGGCCACCAGGAGCGGTCAAATAGTTGTAGTTTTCAACTAGCAAAGACGCAAGCTCAGACGAATCTTCACGGCTATGCGTAATGCCCGTGCACTCGGATGAAGAGAAAGGAAAAAGGATTGAGAAGGGCCGGGGCCACCACCATATTTATACTGTACACAAGAGTGTTATTTACCATGAGTAATTTACCGTGGACGTTTTGATTAGATAAGATAAAAGGTGTATTCTAAGATTGAGAAGGTCGGTTATTGGTCATGTGTTGGTAATTTGAAACGCCTAATTTGGAAACCAATGTAAACCTTGTTGATTAAGTGAATTATTTATTGATTCGTCGCTGGAGTATCAGGTGTAAAATACGTTATTCGTGTAACCCGGTGCAAATAAATTTGAATATAATTCGTGTAAACTTTCCCGTTGGAATTTCAACGAAATCGCTCAAGTCATTTCCCGTACTGTAGTGAGATGAGCTGTTATTGAGCGAGAGCTTATTGAGAACCACTCTCAGATGATCGTGGATTATTTCGCTTCCTCCAAAAATGTCAGATGGCACGTTGAACGTCCCATTTTGAGTAACAGGCATCACCCGCTGGAACAGTCGCTTGCTCTGTACACACTAATCTACGTAAAGGGTTAGATATGGGGCGGCCAACTACGGAACAACATCCGCACTACTCATGTTATGCTACTTACTATACGTGTGTGCACAGCGCACTTTCTTCACTTGGCGCTTTGGACCAATATTAAACTGATCGAATTCAACAGATTAGCTTACTTTCCGAATCCGGGAAGGTGTGTTTAATTCTCAACAATTTTCTCAACGTTGCTCTTTGTTTAATTAATATAATTAATAGAGTATCCCTGCTTGCGTCACTCTTATTGATTTAATATTATTCATTTGACAATTTATCCTTCACCAATGAATTTATATTAGATATTACGTCCTTCCTATTCAAGAATCCAGCAAGCTAATAATCATGATCCTTTTCGTCTAAAGGCAGATGGCGCAAAATTTTGGCATCTAGTATGGGATATCTCGTCGGAGTAGGTTTAACCTGGTCTGGTAACATACAAAATATATATTTAGGTGGTTCTTGCTTCTAGCCTCACTAGAGCGGGGTTTATATAGGTATTTGTCAAATCGCTTCAGCGAATAACGTGGTGTGACGAACATTTTGAGTATGCTTCGGCACACGCAGATTTGGGGTCGGCACGGTGTCTAGCTAGCCAGTGTATACGCTCAATCTCTGGCCCTTATGTGATTAGTACATCGACGAACTTTTTAACTTCAGGTTAATTTAACTTGTCTTAAAATTTTCCGGATATGGCCGTTCTCTTTCTCGTCTGTTGTTACGCTAACCCTGCTTTCGCTCCTACCCGCTTTTACTTTCATTATTCTCCCAACCGCCTCATGTTGGCCCGCCCCGCGGTTGGTTTTGAGTAGCTTTCACAAGTCAACTACCTTTTAATTTGCAAGTTTGCCGTGCTTCTTCCCACATGTCCCATCGGACCCGCCTTTTTCTTGCTGTTTAATTGACCCGTCCCGTGATTCGAGTGCCAAAAGATGTGGTGTGTTCGCTGTGTTAACACAGATCGGTCCTTTGCGTTCATGATTTCAGCCGATCCGATATTTTGTGGAGTCTCATTTCCCGGTTCATGCTTCGTTTCGCTTAGTGGGCGCCCATTAATTTATCCTTGCATTCAGGTGTAATAACGTTTTTCGTCTTAAGGAAAAATCTTTATGTTCTTTGTTCCATTGGTGTATTTAATTGTATCTGCGAAAATATTTGGATATTACGGTTGGCTCGCGTGTGGTTTATTAGTGTTCGGTTTTGGCGTTTATATGTTCTATTCACATTTATCACATGGACGTGTTGATAGTAATTGTCAGTGCAACCGATTCTTAAAGGCATCAAGTGTTGAACCTTACCCGTGTCAATCGAATTTAATCTGTGCCTGCAGCCGCGGTTGTCGTAGTTTCTCCGTCGCCTTAGATTTGCATCTTCTTATGTAGTTGTTCTGGTAATATTAAGATAACGTGCTGTAGCTAGTTGGAGGAATTCTGGTTGGGCGCTTTGTTTAAGCGAAGGTGTGTTGACTAGAGCAGAAAATCGGCGGTGCGGACCTTACGATTTTGTAGATAACTCGCATCTAGCTTTGCATTACAAGCATCAGTTACCAATTTCGCGTGCCGCGTATCACGCTGGCCACACTGCAGTAGCTAGTGCTGTACAACGTTACCGGTGAAATTTATTCCGATTGCGCGGGTAGCATGCGAAAATCTTAACGCGGTTAATAGTGTGAAAGAAAGTTTGACGTACAATTGTGTGGGGCAGGCTGAGCTACTCGTAGGGGGATAGTGATATGAGTAATTGTACTGTGAGGACGAACGCAAACATACGGCCTTGGATCGGTAGGCTGCATCGTGTGCCTTTGGATACGCTTTTAATTTTGTAATAAGTGGCAAAACCAAAGGGTTCCAACGGCTATCACGTTCTGAGAATGAAGCCAATTATGTGCGGCGGCCAAAAGCGCCACGGTTTTGAGAGATAGGTTTGTGGGTGGGCGGGCTTGGGTGATTGTTACAGTATACACAGCGCAATTGACAATAATTGAGATTGATTGCATGTGATTATAATTGAAAATAGCGATTTGGATTGGTAGTTTATACAAATGCGAATTTATAGTGTAGCAGAGTAATGTTAACGGATCATGAGTTGCGGGTGGTAATTACCAGAAAGTGATGGACTATCCACAAGTTTATCAGCAATTACCAGCAGTTTCAATGCATGAACAGAACAAGCTGATGTAACACTAAAACGAAGCCTTTGTGTAAGAATTTGCATAAAAGCAAATTAAGAGTAAGTAATTAGCACTAGCAAGTGGTTAAGAGGGGTAAAAGGAGAAGTTTGGGCATATTTACCTAGCTGTTGGACGGCTTTCGCATGGGGAACGAGAGGTTTAGACTTGCTGGGAATATGTGACCGAAGTAGATGGATCAACAGATGGACCGGGGATATTAGGATGGGATTGTGTGGACATTTCAGTGTGGTGAGCTTGGTAAACGTTGTCATTTGTATTATAACGATTATGAGGGTCGAGCAAGTATTCGGAGCCACCGTGTAGTACACGGGCACTAAAAACGCCGAACGCAGGTGGCGGGCTTTGGCTCCGAAACTTTCCGGTGCGCGCTTCCCCACGTCTTTTAAAGTAAACGTACTCCAGGTAAAAAGCGTGTAAATGCCCTGGAATATATCTACACGGACACAAAGGTCAGTTTATCGTGCGTATGTATGCACGCACCCACGTACGTTATCAACGTTGGCTTACCCGAGTAGAACGAGTAAAAAGTTAATTGCTGCATCTAAACCACATCCAGCTACACTGAGCACGCCGAGGGTCGGGACTATGAATGAGTAAGGGAATTTATGTGTAAGTTATAACGTTCGGTTGGGCATAGGATAGCATGGAAGTTTAGTATACTGAATGACGTACTGAAAAGAGTTACAAGAATGGTAAAGAAAATCCTCAAACCATCGTCTGCAAGGCGTGACATGATTGCGTTTACGTGAGAAGATAATGTGACTGAGAGTTTATATGAAAAAATGAGCAGGAATAAATGATGAATTTACTTATGCTTGTGTATAAACTAAAATGTTGTAATATACGGTACAAATCGTTGGATAAGTAGTTATAACAATTAAGCAGGTGATGTTACTTGAGGGAGGGAGAAGTTAAACCAAGATGCTGATATATATTGGCTAGGAACAGTGCGACTACCAATACACATCATTACAATAAATGAAATTTTCCCGTTAAGCAAGCGTGGTTTGGACGTACACATTTACGAGGAATATTCTTTCCAAAACTTTGTTATATTTAAGCCATTAACAAACTGTATACACGGGAATTCTCTCTGGGCAATGTAAACCCAATTCTCACACATACTTGATACAGTGTTCAAATATCACCATAACATCACAAACTTTTATCAACCACTTTCTACCGGTCATTTAACAGTAAATCAACTTAAGAATCCAAGTATACATTCGCATACACTTGTACGCAAGACACTTGAACTACCGAATATCCCTTAGATACCCGGCAAAGGGCTCATGACGTCATGATGCGTCTAAACAAAATTGTTGAGATGCAGCTTGTCGGAGAATAAAATAAGAATATTCCATGGAGATTCTAGAAACCTCAGCCCTAAATATGTATTTTCTTAAACTAGCCCTGTAAAAATGGTATACATGAGTTGCAAAGGGAAAAGTTATGCTTAAAGTACGGCGAATGAAACAGTTTAAGTTACTTCAATGTCGAATAGATCATTTTCTTGTACTCCGTCATCGGTTTCCATTAAACCACTTCCGTTAATATCACTGAATAACTTTCGCGCGTAAAATTCATCGTAATTTTCCTGGATTTTTCTTCGTTCGTCATCCCGATTCCCTGTTTTCTTGGGACAGTCTTTTTGTACTATTCGTTCTCTTTTGGCTAGTCGTCGCTTAGCTTCTCTTTTGCTTGCTAGGATAGCAGTATAACATGAAATATCACTGTCGCACATACTCCAAGATTCTTGTTCTTGACTTGCATTTGACTCACTTCTACATGAACTGCAGTTTCGTTTATTCAAGAGTGATTCATGATCTTCAGATTCATGTACCATCAACGTTGTTTCATCACTTGCTCTCCAGTCTTCTTTGTTACTTTTGACACAAACATCCTCCGTCTCATCATATTTATCTTTGGGTACCGATTCACATTGTATATGGCTATGGTTATTTACCATTGATTTTCCAACTTTTGAGTTAATTTTCTCGTGTGCAAGCTCTTCTCGTAAAGTTTTATACGCAATCCACAGATCATTAGCCTGTTTGCGTAAAATGCTGCTAATGTTTCGTTCTAAACATTTATACATTTTCTCCAATTCCAGTTTATTATCACATTTTTTAAATCTTGAAGCTTGTTTTCGCAAGTCATCCAACGATGTTGTACATTCCCCTGGTTTATCATGTTGATAAGTGTAGCCATCAGGAACAGATGTATCGTCCATAAGCAGAGATCTAACATCATTAGGCTGCTTATACTTACCACGACCAAGCCATGATAGAATTGACCGTTCCGAACCTTGTGCTGATCTATTGCGAAAATTTCCCTTTTCATCTATCCACCTTTCAACAGCTGAACAACGTGCGGCTAATGTTGGAAAATCCCGTAATACACGACCAATGAATTCACCGTTTGATGATACTTTCCTTCCATGCTCACCACTCTTCGTATTAGCATTTTTAACGGATTGGTGGTAATCAGATTCATTCTGAGAAGCACCGCCAGATACCGAATCAGAATCATCCTCTTCAGCACCCGCTATATAACTCATCTCTCTACTATCAGCGTAGACTTTTCTTCTTTTATTGCATAAAGTTTCTCGTTCTTCATTATGGTAAGCAGTATTTGGTATTTCCCAAGTATACGAACGAGCACATTCTGATTCCCTTCCGTTTGTAAATGGGTCACGATGAAGCAAGGCCAATTTATCACCAGAGCTAACAGCATTACGATGGCGTGTACCCAAGTAAACTTGTGAATTACCAGCCATAGCGGATGTAGAACGAGGAATAACGGATGGATTTCCGTAGTTAACATCGATGAGAAGTCGTGAATTAATTGATATTTCGTAGCGAACACCTTCTGGGAAAAATTTCCGAACAACAGAGATAACTCGAGCATCAATACGATCCATTCCAGTTTCCTCTTCTAATGACCACTCACCTAGCCAAGGCTTACGCTTTTTAACGGTGGGAACCATTCCTTCAAAAGAGTGAGACGATTCATTCCATGTTAAACTGATATCGTCCGACATAAATTCATGATTGACGGAAACGTATCCTCCAGTCAGACCAGAACATTTAACTTGGAATTTTGCATCGACAAATTTGGGGGTGATTCGGCACGGATGAGCAGCTTTGACGCCATGTTCGATATGAGTAAACTCCATTTTAGGAGGAACTACGACCAATTGACCGCATACTTTAATGGAATTTTCATTATATGACATATTAAGGGGAGGATAGGCACGACAATTTTCCACACGTATCTCACATAATGATCTGTCACTTGTAAAGCACTCTTGAGTGCCTAAGAAGAGAATAAGATTTTGGTAAGTTATTTCCATATTTTTGTCGACTAACCATGATCGGTAACGCCCTACGGTTGAGTGTAATTCAAGCATACACTGAATCAATTCAGCAGGATGAAATGTGAATGTGTGATTTGGCTTTCGATTTATGAACTTGAAAAACTCTTCTGCCATATGTGATTCCATGGGAGGATATGAATCAGTGTCCACGGATTGCCAGAGCCATTCACGAAAAGTTTTTGCCAGTATCTGACCAACACGAATTTCCAAAGAACGCTTAAATATTTGCTCCCAAAGTCCGACTTCGTTAGCTTGGGCCACCGAAAGTCCTTTCCACGTAACAACGTACTCTAAATTTTGGAACGATGGAGTACAATTGACGATATTATTAAGGTATTTTTGGGGAAGAACTTTAAGAATTGGTCGATAAATATCAGCAACGCTAGTACGGTCGAGAAATGCAGAACCGAATAGCTCCACATCTACCACAGGAACCTTTAGGTTGGAGACTAAATCCCATGATTGTATAGAAGATAAACGATGATATGGTTTAACATTCTACATGAGTGCAAAAGGGATGTTAGCACTTTAACCTTCTACGCAGGTAGGGGACGAAAAACAAATTTGTGTAAGGGTTAACCAACATTAGCAAAAGAAGTTCGAGGAAGTGAAGTGGTCATTTTTTCGGTTGTAAATTTCCTGGCTAATAGAAAAGGAGTATTAACTTTAAAACCGAAATTGACCAAGTTCGCAAAGGCTATGTGAGTAGTTGAAGATAATCCGTTTAGGAAAATTTAGCTTCAGGTTTGAACGGTCAAATGAACTTTGATACAACAGGGTACTGAATAGAGGAATTGGGATATTGAGTGTTGGATGATAAATTATGTCGAGATGGTATAGCGAATACTTAATGATCTGATAGTCAAACCTGAAGAAAATATGACGGTAAATTTATGTATGTATTGATATAAATTATCATAAGATTTTAGACGGAATAAGAATTCCCATTCCAAGATAGTTAAAATGCTGGGCGCGAGGAAGGGGAAGGGAAAGGGAGATAAGTAAAAGGAGCTTGAGTTAAAGAGTAAATGATGGAAGAGTTGTAAAAAGTGACATTGTGATTTATTGAGCAATTGAATTCAATTTTCAGAATGAAGTGTAAGGTTGCTTAAGTCTACTTTCCATTAAATTTACGTTCGAGAAGGGAGGGAGTAGTAGAGCTGTTTATATTTATATGTTTATTTAGGTTTTGCTGTATGGGATATTAAGTTTTCACGCAGCAAATGTAAAGTGAAAGAAGAGAAGAGATACCCTTGACAGTTATTTGAAGCAAGACAGTAAGAGTATCTATGTGTATATGTATAAAAGTGAAGAACTATAAAAGTAATTCTGAACAAGATTGAAATACGGGATTTAAGGTAGTATAATCAGGTGTATAGGTTAAAATATAAATAGATGTACAAAAATCATAGGAGAAAATTTACAATGGAATGGCTTGAAAAAAAATACATTTTTAAACCTATTAACCAATAAACAATATGAAATTTTAAAAAATAATCACCTCGACAAAGATCAAAATGAAAAAATGTCGTCAAAATGTTCAACTTTGCAAACTTGCAAAATTTTCCCAAAAAGGAAATTCGGCAACTCGGCCGGAAGCGGAGAATAGAATGATCCGAGTGTTTGCTCGAGACGCACGTGATGTGGTGCTGGCAAAGTTGATTTTCTCGCGAATTTAGAAGATTTGGAGGATTTTGTTGCTTCAAGCTTTGATCAGTTGGGCGTTGAAATTCTTTTGTGGAAAAAAAACCTTATTATTCATTAAATTATCAAAATTTAACGGGATTATAATCCTCTTAGTTTTATTTGGGGATTTGTGCGTTTCTCACCCTTGTATAGTTGATTTGTGCCGTGAAATACGTTCCTGTATCTCATGACATTTAACTAAAATCTTTCGTCATCTCTTCGCAGTATCTACTGGGATTTTTTTTATTAACTCATGGTTAATATTCATCCCACGTCTAACCAGCGTGTGCTCACAGGTATACTACATTTTCAATTCAAATTATCCTTACTTGTTGACAGCTGATATTTGATTCAAAAGCTTGAATATTTACAGAACCACTAACGGAAACATTCAATATGGATAGTAATTTTGTGTAGCCTGTCAGTTGACAAGAGATAATTTCCAAATTTTACCCCGTCCTCACACGTTGTTGGTTGATCCAATACCGTGATACGTCACTGAGGTGGTGGAGTGTGCGTGTGCATGTATGTGTGCGCGTATGTGTGCATTCGTGTGTCAATTGTGTATCAAAAACTTCCATCGTTAAATAAGGCCAGGTCACCCTCTATACATCCATCTCGCAGAGATACAAGACTTCTAGAGAAAGATGAACTCGGTGTCGAATGATATGATCATTGATGAAGAATGTGATGATTGGCGGAGAGTATCAATCTTATCACCGGATAATTCTTCAACCAAAAGTAATAGCAATCCCAACAGCAGCGAAAACAATAGTGATAGCAACAGTAATGATGCTCCTTATGAAGTTGAAACAGCAGGCGAAATTCGTGCCGATAACTTTGAGCGTATGGCCAAAGCGTATCTTCCACTAGTGCCGAGGCTTGAAGTTGAAGCTGAAACCACGTACACATGGAATATTGAGGGATGGCGAGAAATGGACAAAAAAGAACGCAGTCCCACGTTCATGTGTGGTGGATTGCAATGGCGAATTCTATTTTTCCCCTTCGGCAATAACACCAACTTTGCATCTATATACCTTGAAAATGGTACGGTGGACAAACTCCCGGCCGACTGGTACGCTTGTGTTCAGTTTACCCTTATATTATGGAATCCCAAAGATCCAACTATCTTTGTCGATCATACTGCAAATCATCGGTTTACATCGGATGAGATTGACTGGGGATTTACTCGCTTTTGCGAACTACGAAAGCTATTCCAAGTACCTTGGGAAGGAAAAGAAAGGCCGTTAGTAGAAAATAATGCAGCTAAAATCACGGCGTACGTCCGAATCTACAAGGATCCTACGGGCGTTTTATGGCATAATTTTTTCAATTATGATTCCAAAAAAATGACGGGCATGGTCGGGCTAAAAAATCAAGGTGCAACATGCTATCTCAATTCTCTGCTGCAGTCATTATACTTTACGCCTATATTCCGAAAAGCGGTATATGATATTCCAACGGAGAAGGAAGTTGATCATCGGAACAACAGCGCTTACGCTTTGCAGCGGCTTTTCTATCAACTTCAAACATCAAACACAGCAGTACCAACGTTGGAACTTACAGCTGCTTTTGGATGGGACTCTAAGCAAAGCTTCGAGCAGCAGGATGTGCAAGAATTGTCAAGAATTCTTATGGAACGTTTAGAAGATAAGATGAAAGGAACGCAATCAGAGAATGCACTTGCTCGTATGTTTGTCGGCAAAATGAAAACGTATATCTCATGCATTAACGTTGATTATGAATCTTCACGCATTGAAGACTTTTGGGATATTCAGTTAAACGTTAGCGGTATCAAGAATTTAGATGCTAGCTTTGAAGATTACATCCAAGTTGAAACCATGGAAGGGGAAAATAAATATTTTGCGGAAGGGTTTGGTTTACAAGATGCGCGCAAAGGAGTGATTTTTGAAAGTTTTCCGCGAGTTTTGCATTTACAACTTAAGCGGTTTGAGTACGACTTTCAACGGGATTCATTAATGAAAATTAATGATCGATATGAATTCCCGGAAGTTTGGAACGCTGAACCGTATTTATCAGCAGATGCGGATAGATCAAGACCTTGGATATACCATTTATACGGAATACTGGTTCACAGCGGTGAACTGAACGCAGGCCATTATTACGCTTTTATTCGACCGGAAAAAGATGGACCATTTTACAAGTTCGATGATGATCGAGTAACCCGAGCCACGAATTATGAAGCAATGGAAGAGAATTTCGGAGGTGAAATGACGTCATACAATGGGGGAGTGCCACCACGTAGTCCATATATACGCACGAATACTACTAAAAGGTCAATGAATGCTTATATGTTGGTGTACATTCGAGAATGCTGTCTTGATGAAATTCTTTTGCCGAGTACGAAGATTGAGCCAGCGAAGCATTTGGAAAAGAAGATTGCTGAAGAATTAGCGTTACAGGAGAAACAGATCAAAGAGCGTGAAGAAGCTCATTTATACATGGAAGCGCAGATTGTTACAGATGAAAACTTTCGGGGATACGAAGGATATGATATAATGCAGTGGATGAATGATACAATGAACATTGTACCACCTCCTCGTTCGTATCGAATTTTGCGTACCATGACTATTAAAGAGTTAATGCAGGTGATAGCGAAAGATCTCGACAAACCGGTTGACATGCTGCGACCCTGGATTATGATTGGAAGGCAGAATGGAACGGTTAGACCGGATGAACTTTTAACGGCGATGGATCTGAGTGCAGAAATGGCATGCACAAAGTATGCTAGTCGAGTTTCGAAATTTCTTAAATTATGGATTGAGGAAGCCAGTGGTCGTGATAGTGTGACGGGTAAGGCGATTTGGGGCATGCCGCAGAATGGTAATTTGAGTAATGCAGGGGAAAATAAGCCGGTTCTACTCTTTCTCAAGCATTTTGATATTGAGAAACAAAGCTTGTATGGAGTGGGTCATTTTTATGCTCAGAGTACAGATCGAGTGATGGATTTGACGGATCAGATATTAAAAATGATGGATTGGCCAGCAGGAACACAGTTTACATTGTATGAGGAAGTTAAAGTTGGGTCGATTGATGCAATGAAACCGAAAGCTACATTATTGCAGTCAAAGATTCAAGATGGCGATATAATTACGGTTCAGCGTAGAAGTACCGATGAAGGGTTTAGTATGATGACGAATCGAGAATATTATACGGATGCGCGAGATTTTTATGATTGGATTGTTAATCGAATTACCGTGCAGTTTATTCCTAAGAATGAACCAGCGGATGGAGAAACGAAAAGCTTTGAGTTGAAGCTTAATCGGAAATGGACTTATGATCAGTGGACGAGTGTTGTAGCAAACAAGATTGGAGCTGATGCTAGTTTTATTCGATTTTTCTTGCCGGGAAGTGGAACGAATCGAACCAAAACACCCATTCGACATACAGCGAATCCGAGTCTTGGATCAACATTACCGTCAACATTTACAGGATCACCGAACGTAGGTGGGGGACCTAAGGTTGATACATTGTATTATGAGCGTTTGGAAGTTAGTTTATCGGAACTGGAAAATCAAAGATTGGTTAAAGTTGTTTGGCTTTTGGATGGAATATCCAAGGAGGAAACTTATGAAGTATTTGTTGCAAAAACTGGCGATGTTGGGGAATTGTTGGAGGCGCTAACGAAAAAGTTGACATTGACCCCTCAGCAAGTAGCTTCGATTCGACTTTTTGAAGTTATTTCTAACCGAATAACCAAGATTTTAACACGGGATCATTTGATTGCTCATATTGATGATTATTCTACAGTGTACGGCGAATTGGTTAATGATGAGGATATCAGTGTGCCCGATCGACTGAAAGTGTTTGCCGTTCATTTCGATAAGGAGCCGAATAAGTTGCATAATGTTCCCTTTGTATTTACCATGATACCCGGAGAAAAGTTTGTCGACACAAAGAAAAGATTGTCGGCTCGAACTGGTATTAAGGGCAAGCAGCTTGAGAAGGTGAAATTTGCTGTGTTGAGCAGTTTGTCGCCTCAGTGTAAGCCTGATTATCTTGAAGATGGTAAGTTTAGTGTGAATTTGTTTAGTATGAATTAATTGATGGTATCTAACCTGGTGTAAATTGTATTGTATGCGAGTTTAGATGATGTTCTTTATAGTAAAATCTCTGCTGCCAATGGGACACTGGGTTTGGATCATGTCAATAAACCGCGGACTAATTGGAATCGCATGGATTCTATATTTATTCGCTGATTTTTCTTTCGCTACATACTTTAGTTTATGCATTCGTTTGTCTTGTAAATTTAAACGCAGACTGTTGCGACACGGCTTGAACCAGCCAAGCGTAGTGATATTTGCTTGATTTTAGTGTCTAGAAGTCATATTTCTGTATGTTGCGAAGAACCTGATTACCGAAAGAGGATGGGAGAAGAGTAAAAAGTAGAGTTTGGGTAGAAGAGGCGCATCGCCACGGAAGCGCATAGTCACAAGGTGTATTGACCCAGCGCGTGACCGTAAAGAATGGAGCAGCCGTGAGCGCACCTTTGAAAAAGGCATTGTAGTTACTGCGTGCATTTTCGCAAAGTGTATTGTAATAGCGTAAAAAAATGTCCCGGCGCAGCGTCGCAAAATGTACTAAAAGTCGCCGACCGCTTCGGCCCGGCACTCGGCCTCTCCTCCCCGGCTCCCGCGCCGCTCCTGCACCGCCTCCCTATCACGTGCGCCCCCGTCCTGTTCCAAGATTCCGGGGCGAATTTCCGGTTCACGATGCGAATCTCGTTTCAGGATTTCCTGGTTTTTCTTAATACTAACTTGTCCTCCGTCCTCCCCCTTCCTTTCAATATTCTGCATGATCAATCAACCCAAGTTATCGTCATCTATTGATATGCTTTTCACTTACCCATCCTTTTCATACCTGTCTACTGTATCCTTTTGTCCAAGTGCGCAAGCGCGCACACGCGTTAACGTTACCAATCTCTAATTTTTCTTCGACTTTTCGTGATCCTTATCCATCCAAAACTCTTTCAAGCATCACTGCAATAAGTTTCGCCTTCAAAATTAACTACCCACACTCGTACACTCACCTTTATACATCATGTCATTTTATTCATACACGTACTCTCTGCTCACTGCAGTGATCCTATCATTAACTTTCCAACGTTCCGCGGCTATAGGGTTAACGTACGCTCTAGCTGCTCATGAAAAAGCTTGCTTTTACATTTACGGCGATCAAGTCGGTCGAACTATTCAGTTCTACTTTTCGGTATGTATCACCCACACTTTACCCAAAAACCCATCAATCTGTGTATAGCTAGCCAGCTCATCGTCTTTCATCACCTCAATCACCCTCTATTGACTAATTCTTCCTTACTTTAGGTTTACTCCGGTGGTTCATTCGATATCGATTACACGGTAACCGGACCAAATAAAAATATCATTCTACAAGGCTCTAAGGAACGTCAGGGAGAATACGTTTTCAAAGTTAATAGCGTGGGTGAACACGCTTTTTGCTTTAATAATGAAATGTCCACATTTGCGGAAAAAGTTGTCGACTTTGAAATTAACATTGAAAACGAAGTCCTTCCCTCCCTTCCTGTTCCACCACGTAACATGCCCACACTCGTATCATCCAGTCCTGCTCCAACCGCAACTAATGCCGACTTTACCCAGGAATTCGAAAATTCCTTAAACAAGCTATCCATGCAATTGTCCCTCATCTCGCGAAATCAAAAGTATTTTCGCACGCGCGAAAACAGAAACTTTAGCACCGTTCGCAGTACCGAGCATCGTATATTCACGTTTAGCATTGCTGAAAGTTTCCTCATTATCCTTATGGCTATATTACAAGTTTTTATCGTCCGACACTTTTTCCAGGGTGCTCGCAAACGCTACGTGTAATCATCGTAGCTCATATCCCTAGTGTAACTCAACCGTATATCCGTGATCGTGGGTACGCACGCGCGCGCGCATGCACTTGTGCATACACTGTTTCGCATTGTAAATTTAGCAAATGACCTTTGTGAGCGCGTTGACTAAAAGTGTTTCCTTCGGCATCATTGCAGCAGAAAATTAATGAAGATAACATCCTTGGGCCCGTGTTATCAATTATGTTCTAACTTTGCGCAGCCTAGTTTAATGTTAAAAAGTCCACGATTAAAGTGAAAAATTACTCTCAAACGTACTGTGAATCATAGTTATGACAGTCTCGTGTACTCTCACACCAATAAAACCCTAGATATATTGGCATACGTTAGCAGGTTCAAGTACATGTATACACCCCTATGTCCGAATACGCACGCATTAACACATCCATCATTTTCTACGTTGTTCATAATTTGCGCCCATCGACCCCATACTATCTTGCCGCCCGGCGTCACCATGTTCAATTCACTGCAGTCAACTTCAATGATAGTTCCTTTAGTCAGTACACCTAATTGCGTGTAAAGGGGATTTTGCGGATTCTTTTTCTATAAATGGGTCAGTAGCCATACATGGTCAGATACACTCTCATCCACACTTACCACAGAAATAATGGGTAGTTGTAAGGTGACGCCGAGTTCGCGATGTGTAACGTTCGCTTTACGATAGCGTAAACCCATAGGGCGTATAAATCGTTCATACTTAACGGGGCGACGTGTAAATTCAGTACCGACAAATGTGGGTTTTGTGACCATCCGCTTCCATGCTTTCTTCTTAACTTTTTTACCCGTATGCACAACTTTAAACATTTCTTCCTCAGCTATACCGCGAACGCGGGGTAAGGGGACGTTAAACTTTGCAACGCGCTCCGATCGTTTGTTCTTCACAGCCGAAGAAATTGCCTTCGCAACGCTAGGCTGACGACGATCCAGCAAGTAAACAGGTAAAGGATTGGTGGGATCCAGTGTATTTGGTCCCGTAGAATCTTTAACATTTTGTTCATCGTGTACACGAACACGCTTGCGCATGCGAATTTTTTCCTTGCGTTTTCGTTCGTGTAATAATTTAGCTCGCAATCCTCGTACCGTTTGCGCTTCCCGTGACGCCCGGTGCACTTCTCGCGCCGCCCTCTTGCGCTCTCGTTCATCTTGATCTAGTCTGTAATTTATTACGGTCTATAAGTATACATTCCTCCTTATCCCCCCCGTACTCACCGCCGTCCGTAACGCTTTTGCCATCGTTCTATATAATCATAATACGGCATATCGCTTGATCTGTGTGATATACCTAGTTCTCACTATTTATCCAACCGTAGTCTCCCGCTCACCACACAAATCAAAACCAATTCTCACTTGCCCACCAATTCTAAAAATCCCTAAACTTCAACCATCCGTTAAAACATTCACTCACACGCACACACCAATTTATACACAACTTAAACGGGATGTTCCCACATGGAAATCACGTGCATCTCTTAGCATAATCATGTGATTGGATTGGTTGAGACGGGATGGGGGATGTCAGCCCTACAGATTAAGGAAGGTAGCATGGATATTAGACGAGATGGGTTTGTTTGTGATTGGTCGGGACGGTGTAGTAAGGAAGGAGGTAGAGATGGAGAATGTATTTTGCGCAAAGGGTAAACTGAGTAATTGGATTGAATTATGGAAAAAAGAAGTGTATAGGTAACGTGAAATGTGTAATGAGAAGGTTTGAGTGTAAGTTATAGCATAGTACAAAGCAAAAACAGCTAAGTGGATGAGAATGGTATATACTCGAACGACGCAAGGGTAATTGTGCAAGTGTATAAAATTTGCTATTCGTTTTAGCAAAGCGATTGATTACAGTCAGAGGCAGTGGAGGCGACGGGATTCTGGGACCATCTAAATATTAATGAAAATAATTGGGTTAGCAAGGCAAAGTAAACCTTGTGTTACCCGCAGTAATGATAATAAACGACTCACATGCAAACACGATGATCATCGCCTGCCGAAGCAAAAACAAGCTGATTAGATGGATGCCAGGCCACATCGTTAATACAACCGGAATAATGCCCTTGAAGACTTTCAATGAGATAACCGGTAGACCGCCAAACTAATAAGCGAGTATCTTCGCTGCCACTGAGAATAAAATTCTCGTCGGCTCCGCCAAATGTACTACGTATCATACAGTTACCTTGAACGTGTCCACTAAATGAACGTACTATTTCTCCAGTTTCAACGGACATGAGAATAACTTTCCCATCACTAGTATTGATAAGAACGTGTCGACAATCCCGACTAAACTTGATCGATGTAAGCTTAGCGTCAGAACACCATTCACGATACTTGCGCCGTGTAATGAAATTGTAAACTACTACACGATACTCTTGCATAACAGCAAGGTAACAACCATTCTGTGACATAGCTAGTCCATATACGCGCATCGATTCGTCATTCCAAATATGGATACGATGAGCCAATAAGTCCCAAAGACACAACGCGGAATCCGTATCGAGAGAGCCGGTTACAAAGCATGTACCATCAATGGCCCAGGCTGCCGATGTAACAGCATATGTAAATCGATCGATAATTAGAAGACAAGCTCCCGTCTAAAGGGAAGATTAAGCTGGTTAGACAAACGAGAAGCTACAGAGAGATGCAGCAGCTAAGTAACATTTATACCTGGATATCCCATAACCGAGCAGTATTATCTTGCTCACGAGCACAACTTATCAGAATAGAGTCATCCGGACTCCATGATACATGGCAAACGCCGCTCTTATGTCCTATTAGCGTGTGCAACTTTTCATAGTTGCGCGCTTCGTATATGATAACTGTGGAATCTAAACTGCCTGACGCTAGTTTACCCCCATTATTAGAGTAAGCTATACACCAAACTTCGTCGGAATGGTTTTGCAATTCGATTACACTGTGAAGGGGAAAGTTATTTCGATCGCAAACATGATCCGAGAACAGTGACGGTGATGCCGAAGTATTATGATAAAGGCATTTATCAACCCAACCATCTTTAACTTGCTGTAGCAGTGTACCAAGTCGATGTTGTGGAATCATGACACTTGGTGAAATGAGTTCTGTAAATAAGATAACCAAGTTTCCTCAATCGTTAGTCTACTTTTACACACGATTCCGCAGGATACCCACGCCTGTGAAATTAAATATATGTTAACCCACTCGATAAATTCTGCAGCAAAATATTTCTCGATTCTCCCAATGCTCCATCCCATTGAGCTTGCTGCCGGAGGTCTTCCGCCGATTGGCACATCATTAAACTAATTACCAGAGTGGGTTAACTTTGTAGCCGTAGACATGGAAAAAATTTACTTTGACAAGTTTGCGCACGATTAATAAGTGTGGAATAACTAACCTTGATAATGCATGAAGTCTTTCAACGCTGTGATGCAAAGGTGTAAGCTCTTGACGTAGCACGGTTAAAGCTGAATCCAAGCTACCACTTTCTAGGAGTTCGAGAAATTTTTGTTGTCGCAAGGAGAAGAGCATTTCTTGAGGGTTTGCCCCATCTGACAATTTTAAACCGTGGCTAAGTTCCACGGAGCAAACGTTCTTTTTAGGAGATTCATTCTCACACGAGACAAAGTTAGTGACTGATTTACCGAATAGTAAATGTTCAGCTGTAGCCCAGTCTCCAGATAATAATGCTGTACGAAACTTGGTTACGGTGGGGCTTTCCAATTCGTAGCCACTTTCATCAGTAAGAGTGCGCGCTGCATGATGGTAACCTAGATCATTCAAGCTTTGGATTAACAGGCGAGTAATCTCTTCCCGATCATGACCATGCCAGTTTACCGAAGCGGCTAAACTGTTGGAAGAGTGTACAGAAAATGGTTTTGATGAGTTAGAAGATACCAAAGTTTGACTATCCCGATCACCGTACTCAAGAATAGATTCAGCCGCGTCATGACATGCAGAATTTTGACGCGACGAAACGTGAGTACTGGATAATTCTTCTCGGGGTTGAATATTTGTCGAGGATAGCGTATCTGGTTCGCCATTCATCGCCCCGCTCAAAACTCTCCTTCGCTTGAAGGCCCACTGATCAGACTGACCTGCAGAATCGCCGATCGTACTCTCAGACGGAGCACGAGGACGCTTTGATACGGAGCACAATGTGGATCCCCCAGCTGATACAAGAGTAGAATGGCTTGGCCCAGAAAAGCCCGACTGGGCTGAAAGTGTAGGGCGGAGTTCAGAGATACCGGCTGATGGAAATAGAAGTTGAGTTGAAGGGATGACAGTTTGAGAAATGCTGGAGGTAGAGGGAGGACTACTGTGGGAAGTTTCCTCGGCCAGGACGGCGATAGTAAATGAGTTTCCCAACAAGTCGATAATCAACCACGTCTCTATATCAACCCTGAAATTTTGATCCTCACTGACGGATCAGGTTATTCGAAATAATAAGTAAATATATATAATGTATACACCCACGATAAGTAAGGCCTAGAAAGGATTTGTATAGAGTAATATGTAATCCTTGAATAGTCAATCCGTCAAATCTTTTTGAATGTAGGATTATAAGAGGAATTGAGTAAAACGTGTCTAGTGAAAATGTGGATGTCAAGTATGCCTGGTAAGAAACCTTTGAAGCAGCTAAATCCGTTTATTTGGCCAAACTGTTAAGTGTATATACCCAAATATATATACCCTTAAACGTAAACTAGAATTGAAATATGTAATGTTAAGTAAAATATTTAATCCGGCCGAAACAGTCCCGAAGTTTGTCCGGACGAAGCCGGGAGCGGAACAATTCACAGAAGTGAATTGGTGGGCCGAGCTGGGACGTGGTGAAGGAGTGAATGATGCCGAAATGTTTGGCCGGATCCGAGCTGGGGGATTACTGAGATGGTTAAGCTGTTCGGTAAACCGTAGCAGGCGGGGAAGAGTATAATAAAATAGGTAGGAAATAAGTTGTAAATAAATGGAATGGTGTTTGCACAAAAATCACACCAAGATACAGAGTTAATTGAAACGCTGGTTGTGTTTAAAGGGGGAGAAGTTTCATGATACGCCAAAAAAATGTATGCAAGAAATAATAATTCGCTTGCTCACTGCCTCTCCCACAAGTTCCTTCAAGACGTGTGTATCACGTGGTGTAGTTTAGTTTTCCCCTCGCCTTTATCGCGTTAAAAGGCGTTTGATAGAAATGAGTCATGTGATTCGGTGCGCAGAAGTGTGAGTGCGAAAGAGGAGTACAATTAGTAGATTAATGGGGGATTTGCCCGTAAATTTTATTACGATAGTTGATATATTATTCGTAAGTGTACACAAATGCTCCTTGGGTGATGATATTTTTCAAAATTTTGCCCCGTTACTGCTCTAATTAACTCCGGCAATAAAAAGTCAGGAAAAGCGTTTCCACTACTACACCACCGTGGCGAATGTTGCGGCGCAGTAGGTCACGGGTCGGAGAATGAAACATCCGATTCAAAATTGACAATTTCTACCTTTTCAATTGGACCGAGTACATCACGATTTGGTTTTGTTTTAGCGGCGTTTAACTCATTTGATGTTGCGTTAAGATTGTCTTCTTCAAGATTTAAATTTTTGCCAAAGTCGGAATCAACGTGCACATGTTTACGTGCTTTTTCAGCCGCATCCAGCTTGTCGGCCAGTACGCGTATGGGTAATTTTTCACCGTCGAGTGATCGAGAAAAAGCATTTAACGAGTCTACGTTTGTGGGCTCATAATCCCCTTTGATCCGTTTTGTCTCAATTATTTCACATGATTCTTGCATTTTTTCCACTAAATTGTATATAAATGCGTTAACTTTGGCATTTTTATTACCTGTGTCCTTTTGTTTAACTTGCCAGTGCCATTGTTTCAAGAATACGATAAATGGGGTACATAATTCGGGAAAAGCGATATTCGTGGCCCAAATGGAAAAAAATTTTGTCATCAATTCGTACACTTGCTCTCCCACACAATCCTGAAGTGCGCGTGTGTGAAGATAGGCCTGCGGAACTTTCAGGAGCACGTTGAAATCAAGGGGTTTTAATGTGGACGGTTTAGGTGCTTTGCGCATTTCACTACTGTCAAGGACTTCGTATATATGTGCGGCTAGGGGAATATATGTATCTGTAAACTCTGACACGGCCAACAAGGTTCGAATCAAGAGAAATCGTAAAGGGATATATTGAGCTGAGGGAATTAGTCTCATGGTTCCAAGTATCAATTGAGTTAATGGATAAATTAGTTGATTCATGGGAGACTTGGCACCACATTTAGCTTCTGTTAAGCTATTGCAGTGAACCGAAATGATTCTTGCCCAAAAGTCAAGAGAGTGAACGTATTGCCAGTTATATATTTGCTTGAATGAATCGCGGTTATTCTTTGTATTCATTGCATTGTATAAAAGAAGGCCAGAGTATCGTAAAAATCGATATGCAACCTTGGTAGCTATTTCGAAATTAACGCCCCATAGTTGTGCAGCAAGGTTTTTTATCATGTTAATTTGCTGTATAGAGTAAGGTGTAGTGTGTCTAGCCTGGGAAACAAACGCTTGATAAACAGTTTTTAGGGTCATTTCATGAAGTCCAGGGTCAGCGATAACGAGCAGATGATGAAGGGTGGTATGAGCAGCCATACGAACAATTTCTGCGCGCGTTGTATCGCACCATAGCATCGCAATAGAGTTTACGGTGTTTCGCATGGCTTTTTTGAATGAGAGAAAGTAGGGGAGGAGGTTTTTAATGGCGAGTATAGTGAGACGGATGGAATCATCATGGGATAAACATTCCAGAAGTTTAAGTAATGAGGGAAGATGAAACTTGAGAATTGATGTGAATAAACGAAAATGTTTAGATTCACTGTTAAATCTTAACTTGCCCGACTTTAATTGAGTAAGTGGAAGGTAATGATTAACAGTCTCGTGTAAATGGTTCAGACAAAGGGAGATTAACTTTTGATATATATCAGGACTTTGAATGGAATATTTGAATTGAGCGTTTTTTTGAGCTTCGTTGTCGTGTGCGGCGGATCTAAAGGCAATGCAAAGCTCACGAAATGCGCGAACGGAATGGTTCGAAATGAGTGCATCTGACCATTTCTCTAGTGTGAACATGGTTAAGACAATTGGCTGTTTTTGGTTGTCGAGACCCCGGATGGGAAGATTGACTGATTTTTGCGCAGTTACACGGGCAGAATTAGATGAAGTATGGGAAGCCGTAGACTGCGCGTCTGAGTTAGTTTCATGGTTAAGTTTAGCCGAATCGGAGTCGGAGAAATCGAGTAATTCGCGATCATTGTGTAGTAAATACTTGTAAAATTCCGGATCAGTATTTTCGAGATTTTTGATGTGTTGCTGATGCATTTTGGAAGATTCATCATAATCAGAAGTGGAGTCCTCGCTGGTGTAATTCAACTGTGATGCGTGTTCATCATCATCATCAGCAGATGGGTCTAAACCAGGAAAATCCGAACCAAATTTTTGGCGCAAAGATTCGTGAAAAAACCGCTCGATTTCACTGTCATGGTCATCGTCATCATTGTCATCATCGCAGGAGGTGGGGTTATCCAGTTTACGTTTTATGGGGGAAGATTTAGCAAGACCTGAATACTGTTTTAGACTTTCTTGTGCGGAAGTCCATTCATCATCGCGTTGTGTAGAAGTTTGAGCGTTTAAGCAAGGTGAATTTATCTTTGCGGACTTTTTTTTTCGTTGTGATAATTTGCCTTGTTTGATAAGTTTGCGACGCTTGAGTTCAGAAGGTAGATGTTTTCGTTCGAATTTTTTCGAAGCTTTTGACTTGACCATAATGGAAATTATATTAACAAGTACTCTAGAAACAAAATTATGGAATTGATGCGAAAAAAAAAAAAATCTTTATATTCATATCTAAAATTCCAATCTCGATCGTCGCACAAATAATTTTGGGGACGAGCACCGCCACCTCTGGCGAGTTGGCACGTGAGAGAGATCACGTGAAGAGGGTGTTTTTGTGAATTTTAGCGATAAAATTTTGATGGACGCGAAATTTAGTCCAGTTGGGACAATGGAAGGGAATACGGGAGTTAAAGTTAATGAAGAAATTTGTTTGTCAAATGCGTCTCGAGAAAGAGAATTAAATGATTCTTTAGCGGAGATTTTTTCAATTATCATTACTTTGGAAGCGTTGGAGAAAGCGTACGTCAAGGACTGTGTTAAGGATGCGGATTATACGGAATGTTGTTCAAGATTGCTGAAGCAGTATACATTAACAATTGGGCATGAATCGGTTGCTAAGGAATTTATAAATTTGGAAACTTTTAAAAATCGATACCATATAGATTGTCCGCGCGCAGCAGAGAGAATTAAAATTGGGCTTCCGGGGACAATTGAACAACCAGCCATCAAGACCGCGCAAGTGGGTGACGCGACTAAAACATCTTTGGTGGTTACAGCTACGGAAAATTTTATCACGCTACTGGATGCAATAAAGATTGGTTTAAGGGAGAAAGATATGCTTCATCCACTTCTTGTGGATATTATTCAGGCAGTCAATAAAGTCACGGATCAGGATTTTGATAATAAAGCAAAGATAGTCGAATGGTTGATATCATTAAATCGGATGCGTGCAGCCGATAAACTTTCACCCGACGCAGTAAGAGATTTTCAGTATGATATGCAACAAGCGTATATGGGGTTTAAAGCGTTTCTTGCCCAGTAGTTGCATAGTGAAACCGACATGGAATTGGTTAACCTTGGTTTAAAGTTTCGGATGAAGTATACTTGGGAATGTAGGTAAAATGGGGGGACGTAGGGCCGAGAAACATTTCACTGATTTTAATCCAGTCTTTATAATTTGAACTAGCTAGCAGGGTTTCCAGATCATTTCTGCCGCGAAATAAAGGAGGACGATCTTGAATATGAGGAGGAAGATATTCAAGTATTCCAATGGGAACGTATCGATAGGCAAAGCTTAAATATTCTAAGAGAAATCGTCTGGTAGTGTTAACGCCAACTTCATCAGTTCCCCAGGTTTCAAGACCGTAACGGGCGAATTTTTTAATATACGTTAATCGTTCACTGGCCGATTTGTCAATGTATTGGCGAGCAGATATTTCTTCGAAGATCCAAGGTTTCATTAAAGCACCACGAGCAATCATGACTGTATCAACATGATGATCACGAATATGGGATTCATAGTCAATGTGAGAATAAGTATCACCATTTCCGATGAAGTAAACTCGACCACCATTGGGAAGATCGCGCTCGTCAGGTTCGCGGTGGGTATCCAAACGAGAATAAAAAGTAGCATTTACTTGATCGATTAGCTTACCACATTCAGATATATATTCCCAGTTAGCTCTTCTCGTATAATGTTGCTGACGACTTCTACCGTGTAAAGTTATGGCGGCAACACCACACGGAGGAATAGTATGTGGGAAGTGAAAGTTGGTATCATCAACAACAGTGTGACTGTTATCATCACCGTCAACATCACCATCATGACAAAAAGATTTATTGGAACCATAGCATAAGCGATTTATAACTTTCAGAGCAACAGGAGTATCATCTCTAGTTCCCATTCGAAGTTTAACGGAGATGGGAATGTCGCCAGATACGTGATTCATGCCACGAATGATTTTTTCCAGTTTTGAAGGAGATTCAAGTAGAGCTGAGCCGGAACCTTGTCGATAAATCAGGTCTATAGGACATCCACAGTTAACTTCAATTGATCTAACGTGGGGACAGAATCGTTGGATAACTTCAGTTGTCTTTAGCGCTATCCATGGCTTGTTTACAGCGATTTGTACGCCGAATTTGAGATCGTGGGAATTATCGTAACCTGGAATAGGAGGTCTGTTTGACGATGCAAGAAAACTAGGAGGTTCAAGTTCACTTTGATGAGCTCTGAGTAAAGCCCATTCACCCTTTTCACCTTGAACTAAGGGAAGACCAAGGGCCATTTCACTCCAGGTTACTTGAGCGCCTAATTCCACGCAGAGTCTTCTAAATGCAAGATTTCCCTGAGTGGTTAATGGAGCGAGTACGGGGGTTTCGGGACCATAGTATAATCTTCGCTTTTCAGATGGTTTGAATGGAGGATCGACAAATGTGGCCAAATTATCCTTGGAAGAGCACGATAAAGTAGATTTATCTTTTGTATCGAATGGTGGTTGATTTGCCATCCATTCAATGTACTGATTAGCTTTATCGGTGTTGATTTTTCTACGGGATAAATCAATTCTTGTTTGAACGTTGATAACATTCTTTATACCATTGTAAGAAAAGTTTTCACAGGAGTAGGATAAATCAGGAAAGGATTCTTGGATAGCTTGACTAGAGGAGGGGACACTTGATGGTTGAGATGAAGGTTTTAAAGTTAGCTCCTTTTGACCATTGTTGTGAATAATCTCACATGAATGAGACGTAACAAATCGACATTTCCAGCCGACTGGACAACACCCATAGGATTGGTACATGGGACAAATTGCGTTAAAAGTGCTTAAATCGGGAAGTTTGCCGTGAGTAAGATATTTCCGTAAATCATGTTCATATCGACAATCCAAACCAAATTTACACGATCCCGGAGAAAATTCATCATGGTGAACTCGACTTGAACAAAGTTGTAATTTATCACGCGGACTAACAAATCGACGAGATTGACCATTTTCTATGGATGAAGATGATTTATGAGGTGAGCGCTTGGCTCGCTTTTTATACGAATTATTGGGTTCGGATGTAGGAATTTGAGTATTGGTGGTTAGCTGGGGTAATGGAGGTGATTGACCTGAACTAGGTATAAGATATCTATTATGGTGCAAACGCAGGATTTTGATAAACCGTTGACGGGACAGTAAGTAAAAATTCGTAAAATTAAATATTGCAAGGTGTATAACACGATAAATCTCACTCTGCCTTTATTGCTGTAACACCTTTTTGAGGTAAATCACAAATTGGAGAAGTTTGGTCGCATGGCGAAGGCATAACTGGGCATTCAGAAGACATTTAAATGGTAAAATAATTAAAGTAGATTAAATGTATGACAAAACAAGTCACCAAGACAAACTTAAACCTTTACACGATATCACCTCAGATCACCACCCCCTGCTCGGCTCTCCCACCCGCTATAAATGTATAGCCCGCCCGTAACGACACGTGGCACGAGGAAGCAGGAGAATACTGTGGGTCACGCGGAGTAGCTTAGGTAAGCGGAGTTTGGCGAGATTTTTGGGGAAGATTTTAGATTTGAATTTTGGAAGGAAAAAATTCCAGTGAAGACTTATGAAGATTTTATTTCCTTTGGTATTGATGAGTGTTGGAGATTAAAAATATTTCGGATTTATTAGACGGACTTTTTAGGGGAGGTTTTTCCCGGGGTCATAGTCTTTTCGTCACCTAATCGGTTATATTCACGGGAAAGTCCTTCCATTTGACTTTTCAAGGCCTGAAGATCGGCGTCTTTACTAGCAAGTTCCTTCTTAAGGCGATTCATAGCTTCGGATTCATCGTTCGTACCTTTAGAGGTTTTGTTTGTTTGGTATTGGGTTACTTGAGCTTCAAGGCGTAAGATTTCTTGAATGAACGTGTAGGTTCGATCCAAGATAAGCGAAAGGAAAAGTGTAAATCCGCACAAGTACATGTTACGCTGGGAGTAAAATTTACGAGCCTGCACTTCCATGCGCTCCGATGCGATGACCCTGTAAACACGACTAAGAATAAGTATAAATGGTATACAAATTGGTAAGAGAAGGGGAAATAAGAAAGGGTAATGAATATAAATGATACTAAAGTATAAAATGGTTTCTTACCCAACGGAGTCATGGGCTTTGGCAAAGCGATGCGCCTCTTGTTGAACACGATTGACGCGAATAACACTATCAATGAAGAGAATAAAAATGAAGATGAAAGTAATCTGATAATAATTATTAGTATAAAATGATCTAATTATTTCATTGAACTTGTACATACCTTAAAGGCATACTGAAATTTTGCAACAATAGGGTTTTTAGAGAGAAATGTGAATAGTTTTCGCTTAACCTTGAAGGGCAGAGGAACGATTAAACTGAAAAATACTAGCACTTCTAACATGAGAACAAAGAAAACCTAGCCAAAAATTAATTCAAGTGTTAGTTTAATGGTGTTAATTAGTATCAAAGGGTTATTAATTAGGACAACTTACCAGTGTATAGTAAAGCGTCATCATGATCAATGGAAATATGTGGAATTAACTTTGTAAAGTTTAAAAGTGAATAAGCCAAATTATGATCGCGTATCGTGAGGGTAGAAGGTAACTGTTGAAATTATCAAGTACACAACGGTAAAATCCAACCAGAAGAAATATCACCGAAGTTCTTTTCGCGATCCTCCAAAAAATGTTTTTTGGAAAATTTCCGGCTAAACTGCGGCAGGTGGCAGCTGCGCCACGGTGATGTCATTGTGGCGCTGTCCGCACGTGATGTGGTGGGACGAATTGGTTGCGAGGTCAGTTTCAGCCGCGATGTTAATAGTTTGCGTTTTCTCTGCCTGGGCGGAAGTAGACAAATAAATTTGTCAGTAATGGTTTGATGAATGGAAGATGCTAAATTTTGTAAAAATTTATTAAATATGGGGGGGTTTTATTGGAGTTTAGTCAAACGTATTTTTGAGTAAATACGCTACGATAAATTTTGGATATAATTATTTATTATCTGGTAACTTGGTATAGTTTTTGCGTGTGTGGATACTGGGAGAGGTAAATTTTATGAAATATTGGAGGCTAAAGGGGTAAAGAAAAGGTTAAGTCAGAAAGAATGTCATTCGACCAAACTTGCCTGGCGTTATTTGACTTTTTGTCGAAACTCGTTGGACCGTTGGACCCGTACTCTTTACAAATGTTAACGTCTAAAAATGGCGAGCCTCACACAGTATCGCTACCAGGACCAGATACATCATACAAATCAGCATTAGAGCAAAAATTGACACGGTTAGCAGCGCGTATACACTTTTTAGAAACGAGGGCATTTTCACAAACTCAGTTGACTACGACAACGGGACCTGGCATTACGTGTGGTCATAAAAAATGTTTACAGAATGGGGGTGATGGAAGTAAAGATGGTAAAAGTGAACAAACATGGGCACCGGGTTCCACGTCAGGATCAGGATCGGGAGGAGAAACTGAAGCAGAGACAGAAACGGAAACGGAAACAGAAACTCTAGCCTGTACTGACAGTGTTGTCGGTTGTGATGATAGTGTCAGCATTGGTGCTGGTGCCGGTAGTGGTACTGGTACAGGTGTAAGTGAAAGCGAAGCTGAAGATTTAAACATGGGAGTTGGAGTTGGTGATGAAGTTGGGGTTGGAATGAATATGGATGTACAAAGTGAAGCAACGAGCGGATTTTTACCGACACGTGGAGAATGTGTTGAAGCAGTTCAAACTTACGATTTATCAATGGTACGACAGGGACGAGTAACGGACGAACAAATAGCACAATTGTGCAATTATGTGATTCTACAAGGCAACCAAATTCGAGCTCAACGAGAACAGATTGATTTATTAACGAAACAAGTTAAACATTATCAAGTTCATCAAGATAATACATTTCGACATGGATTTGAGGATATTGGAACGTTAAAACGAGAGCTAAGAAAACATCAACAAGCCAATTTAGCATTTCAGAAGGCTCTACGAGAAATTGGGACAATAGTAACGGCGGTGGCAAATGGGGATTTAAGTAAAAAAGTTGTTGTATACTCACGGGAAATGGACCCGGAAATAGCAGCATTTAAACGAACAATAAACAATATGGTAGATCAATTACAAGAATTTGCACATCAAGTTACACGATTGGCGAAAGAAGTGGGAACGGATGGAGTTTTAGGAGGCCAAGCACATGTTCCGGAAGTTCGAGGGATTTGGGCAGAGTTAACCAAGAATGTTAACCTTATGGCGGAAAATTTAACGAGCCAAGTACGAGAAATAGCGGTTGTAACGACGGCGGTAGCGCATGGAGATTTGAGTCGAAAGATTGAGAGACCAGCACAAGGAGAAATTTTACAATTACAACAAACTATTAATACGATGGTAGATCAATTGAGATCATTTGCTACGGAAGTGACGAAAGTTGCTCGTGAAGTTGGAACGGAGGGAGTTTTGGGGGGCCAAGCACGAATAGAAGGAGTACAAGGAATGTGGAATGATTTAACGGTTAGCGTTAACGCTATGGCAAATAATTTAACAACCCAAGTTCGAGATATAGCAGAAGTAACGACAGCGGTAGCGAAAGGGAATTTAACGCGCAAGGTTCAAGCTAACTGTAAGGGGGAAATTTTACAATTAAAAACGACGATTAATTCCATGGTTGATCAATTACAACAGTTTGCGGAAGAAGTTACGAAAATTGCACGAGAGGTTGGAACAGAGGGTAGATTAGGTGGACAAGCTACGGTACACGGAGTTGAAGGAACATGGAAAGATTTAACGGAAAATGTCAATGGAATGGCAATGAATTTAACCACCCAAGTACGGGAGATTGCCGAAGTTACAACGGCGGTAGCAAAGGGAGATTTAACCCAAAAAGTTACGGCAGAAGTTCAAGGAGAGATATTAATTTTGAAAAATACGATTAATACAATGGTTGATCGACTTAATGCGTTTGCATTTGAAGTTAGCAAAGTAGCTCGTGAAGTTGGTACAGAGGGATTATTGGGTGGACAAGCGGTAGTTGAAAATGTTGAAGGAAAATGGAAAGATTTAACGGATAACGTTAATACAATGGCATCGAATTTAACGGCGCAAGTTCGAAGTATTTCAGATGTAACACAGTCAATAGCCCGAGGGGATATGAGTAGAAGGGTTGAAGTACACGCACAAGGGGAGATTTTGATTTTGAAAGATACAATTAATGATATGGTACGACAGTTGGATGAGTGGTCACTGGCAGTTAAACGAGTAGCTCGTGAAGTTGGAGTAGATGGAAGAATGGGAGTTCAAGCAGAAGTTAAAGATATAGCAGGTCGATGGAAGGAAATCACTCTAGACGTTAACACGATGGCGCAGAATTTGACAAGTCAGGTTCGAGCATTTGGAGATATTACGGATGCAGCATCAGAGGGAAAATTTACACAAATCAACGTCGAAGCAAGCGGTGAAATGGACGAGCTGAAGAAGAAAATCAATCTAATGGTAGCCAATCTACGAGAAAGTATCGAGAAGAATACAGCGGCACGAGAGGCAGCGGAATTGGCAAACCGAACTAAGTCGGAATTCCTAGCCAACATGTCGCACGAAATTCGGACGCCAATGAATGGAATCATTGGAATGACACAGTTGGCCCTTGATACTGAGCTTACGACGCACCAGCGAGAAATGCTCACGATAGTCCACACCCTGTCTAACCAGCTGTTGACAATCATCGACGATATACTGGACATCTCGAAAATCGAGGCCAATCGGATGACCATGGAAGAAATCGAGTTTTCCCTTCGGAGTACGGTGTTCAATGCGCTGAAATCGTTGACGACTCGAGCAAATGAACGGTCCCTCAGTCTGGTTTATGAAGTTGTGGATAACAGTGTTCCGGATTTTGTAATTGGGGATTCTTTTCGACTGCGACAAATCATCCTTAACTTGGTTGGCAATGCCATTAAGTTTACGGAGCACGGCCAAGTCAAGGTTGTGGTTGGGCTTTGTGATGAACTTCATTTGCAGAATAACGAGCGAATGATCATGTTGGCTGTATCCGATACAGGAATTGGGATCCGCAAGGACAAGCTCAGCGTTATCTTCGATACGTTTCAGCAGGCCGATGGTTCAACAACGCGCAAGTTCGGTGGAACGGGACTCGGACTCTCGATAAGTAAACGCCTAATCAACTTGATGGGTGGAAAAGTTTGGGTTGATTCAGAATACGGCGTCGGAAGTACCTTTTACTTTACGTGTAAAGTTCGCATCGCTGAACCAGACTTGAAATTCGTCAAGCCTAAATTACAGCCATACGTCGGCCATCCCGTTCTGTTTATCGATAAGGGATTTACAAAGTGCCTGGATCAAATCGTATCCTATCTCAAAGAACTGGATCTTGTGCCTTACGTTGTCAACGATGATAAAGTCCTCAGTGCTGAACTCCCGGGGTCTCCAGGTCGAACGTTTGTCTGTGTTATCGTGGATTGCAATGAGACCGCGCGCAAACTACACGATTATAATACGTTCAAGTACATACCGATTGTCATGCTAACTACAGCCATTGCTGTTAGCTTCAAAAGTGCCTTGGAAAACGGAATCACCAGCTATGTTACGACACCGTGTCAAGCTATTGATCTGGGAAATGCTTTAATTCCGGCTCTCGAAGGTCGTCCCGCTCCATTTGTCTTTGATCAATCTCAACCCCTAAGCATCCTATTAGCAGAGGATAATCTTGTTAACCAACGACTCGCCGTTAAAATCCTCGAACGGCATAATCATAATGTGTTTGTCGCAAACAATGGTCTAGAAGCCGTTGAAGCCGTTAAAAAACGCTCTTACGATATAATTCTCATGGATGTCCAGATGCCCGTCATGGGGGGTTTTGAAGCTGTTGCCAAAATCCGGGAGTATGAATTCGCCAACGGTTTACCCCGTTCTCCAATCATTGCCTTAACGGCCCATGCCATGGTTGGTGATCGGGAAAAGTGTATTGAAGCCGGAATGGATGAATATCTTTCTAAACCCCTCAAGCATAACCAACTCTTGCAAATGATTGTAAAGTGTTCAACTTTACGCGGTTTTCTAAATTCCCAACCTTCGGGTACTCGCGCCGTTTCTCTTAACGATATCAAGTGATCATTCTTTTGTCAATTTCCCCTTTCCCCAATCCCGATCATCCCACTTTTGCATACGATCGTGTCTTGGTCAATCCAAATAAATACGCTAAATCCTGCACTCCTAATCTCGATACATTAGCCGCTCCTTGTTCATCAAGAGCTGTTTCGATTTGTGCTCGTTTGGTTTCTTGCAATGTCACTATACGATCTTCCACTGTATTGGGTACGAGAATTCGGTGAACCGTCACTGTTCGTAATTGTCCAATTCGATGGGCTCTGTCGATTGCTTGTTCTTCGATAAATGGATTCCAAAATGGATCTAAAAGTATAACTTGACTTGCCATGGCTAAATTCAGCCCCGAATTGCCCGCTTTCAATGATATCAATAAAATTTTACATTCTGCATCACTGGAAAATCTTTCGATAACTTGACACCGTCGTCCCGATGTCATCGATCCATCGTATCGTACCCACGTAAACTTTTTACGCGCCAATCCCACTTCTAACAGGTCGAGTAGCGCCGTGAATTGACTAAATATTATCACTTTTTCCCTTATTCCATCACCGTACGCTACTCGCTCAATTATCCGGAGTGTAGCGCAAATCTTCGCGCTCGATTGCCATGTTCTGTGTAATCGTTTCAAGTAAACTTGTTTGGCTCGTGTTGATTTATGCGCTTCAACGGCTAGTTCGGCTACGCTTAATCCTTGCAACCATTGTTTTTTGGATACTTCCTTGATTCTTCTTCCTTCATCTCTCCCCGTGCACAATTGACTCTGCCGTCGCCTTTTTTTACCCGCATTTGGCACGTCAGAATCCGATTCGCTTTTGGATCCGGGTGATTCTGAAGCTGATTTTCTAACGACAATTCCTCCCTGTGAACTTGAATCTGTCTCTAGTATTGAATCCGATGTCCATTCTAATGATGATTCGTTCCTTTCTTCCGATCCCGAGTACCCTACGTCCCATCCAAGTGCTTCTCGTCTGTGTAAACGACAGAAACTACGATAATCCGTTATCCTCTCTTCATCCACTTTGACTCCGCACGATGGACACACTTGCACACCTCCTTCACACGCTATACAGGCTAAGCACACAAAATGCCCACATCCTGATATTATCACTGGATTCACCACACTTTCTCCGCACGCCAAACATCCAAGTTCTCCTTTCAATTCGCTCTGATCTAGTACCCTTTGTACAACTTCTTCGTTAAGTTGTCGTGCATTGGCCCGTAAATCTTTATCCCAAATCCCTCCTTCTTCCTTGATTAATTGAGGATGACAGCAAGCTTGTCTTAGGCGTAACAATAGTATTAATGATTGCGCATAGTTTTTCCCAATCGTTCCATTATTGATAAACCGGTTAACTGTACGTTGAGTTTTCCGTTCTAGCAACGAATAAAATTTCTCTTCCCATTCCGAAAAAACCGCTTTCACTTGGACTATGTTCCGCGGTGGTAAATTTTGGCATATTAACTTTCCGTCCACTCGTGTTTGCTTTGTACGCCGTAGTAAAACTGCACTTAGAAGTGCCTGAAATTTTGTCATGGATTCTGCATCCCTGATAAATCGATTTCCCGTCAAAAAATCCCCGTGAAACTTTCGCCAATCATTATACGGTCTTATTCGCAGAAAGTGCAGTAAACTATACATTTCCGCTATGGAATTCATCATCGGTGTTCCCGTTACACAAAAGCGATACTTGGCCTCAAGTTGGCACGCTGCTACCGTACACAACGCCCGGGGATTCTTAATATTTTGTGCCTCATCTAGTATGATTCGATAAAATTTGGCATCCTCTCCATACAATGGTGAAACGTTCGAGGCGTGTCCTCCGTTTGACTGCGTAAATCGTTTATAAGACACTCCTAGTTGTGCATACGTTGTAAGTACAACATCGTATCGGCGTAGTTGAGCAAACGTTCGTTTCGCCTTTTGTGGTCCATGTAATATAGCTATTCGTAATCTATGCTGTGGACTTAATAATCTGTCCATTTCACTTTTCCACTGTCTTAATAGAGAAACTGGAGCAACAACTAATGTTACTTTTTGTTCAATTTCATTCGATGGTCTTGATAGTATAAGTGCTATCATTTGTATAGTTTTGCCCAACCCCATTTCATCTGCCAGTATACCTCCCCGATTTGAACCTTCTTCCATTTTTATTAACCATGAAAGTCCAATTTTTTGGTATTCGTACAACGGAAATTTCAACTTTTTGGGTGTATCTCGACGATTCTTGGTATCAATCGATCGTGTAGAGTTAATATTTTGTAAAAGTTGCGTTATATTACGCTGTGTTTCCGGGTCTCCCTCTGAATCATAACGGAATCCTTCATTTTCCACCGTTATATCATCTTGACTTGCGTTAATAACTCGACTATCATTCGTCTTTGCGGTTTCCCCAACTTCTGATATTCCCAAATTAGCCTGACTTGCATTCCACCCTTGACGTAAAACCATTGACATAACACTCTCCCCCATTAAAAATCCCCCTCCATATTCTCCTCTCGCTATTTTAATTCCATTAAACGCTCCCATTTCTATTTCGTCTTCATGGTCTGTCCGTAGTTTTCCCGGATACAGTAAATCCACAAACGCATCTCTAACACCTCCCATCACATCTTTCACCTTATCCATCACTTCATCACAAATTTCCTCTCTGCGCTGTAATTTCCGTACATCATCCCCAAAATTTCCCATTCTCTTTTGCCCGTAATTTTCCCCTGTTTGCCGTATCCCTATCTGCACTTCTTCTAAACCATACGTCTCACGTGCTTCCATTTTGTATTGACCTTCGCTTCCTTGTCAATAAATACTTCGAGAAATAACGTGTAAATCAATCCCTTGAATTCAACCCCGACGTTGCTTTTTTGAAAATTCATCCATATTTTCAAAAATTCCCTATTTTTCCAAATCTTTCGTCCCTCCAAACCTTACTGAATTCTCTTCACATCTCGCTTCCACGCTCTCCGAAACTTTTCCTGCCTGCTGACTCATCCTCCCGCCACATCCCCCGCCACACTCTGTGGCGCAGCCCGTGCTGCGCGCCCGTTGGTCTGGGAACGGCGCTGGGGCCAAATGTGTGTTTATTACGTCATTGTTTACATGTTCCGGTCTGGAAATGCGCATATTTTGAACTTGCAAAATGGAGCTTTTTAGTTGGATTTTGAATGTACAACTTCTACAGTGACAATTCATGAAGATAAGTTTCTTTTCTTCCAATCTATCGCCTAATTAATTATATCTACCGTACTGCACTTTTGTCTACCCCTTTATTCCCACAAAATAACATCAACTGATACGTTAGCATGTGGTCTCGTTTCACTTCCCTCGTCAACGGTAATCGAAACACTTCCTTATAATGGTCGTACAATATACTATCTCGTAGAATTGAATATGCTACCAGTTCGGACATTTCCGTAATTGCTGCCCGTTGTAAGGTTGACCATTTACTCCCTTGGCCCGCAATTCGTCCCAGTGCACCAGCCAAGGTCAATAAAAGGCGTCTCTTCTCCTGGATTTCCGGTAACTTGTTCTTCAGTGCAACATGATCTAAATCGACTAAATGAACAAAGTTAAAATATATTTCCCCCCCCAATATCCATTCGTCTCGATCAATTTGTCCCCGTCCATCAGCAAAACTTCCCATTATCTCTCTAATACAATCATAATTCTCTTCAATTACTGCTCGCGGTCCTACTTCGGAGCATAAAACTTCGTGCGCTTGTTGCCAAAGTTGAGCCCGCATAAGTAACGTAGCTTGTAAATTCGAATTCTGAAGTATTACAGAAGCGTACAACGCTTTAGCCGAAAATATCCATGTAAACGGAATCGCATATTTGCCGTGAAGCATATCAAAGACTCTTCCAGAGTCAATTTCTGGTAAAAATTCCGCAAACCTAATCAAATGTTCCTTCAACAATGTCGCTGCCCGTGCACTCGATCTCATGTGCAACAGTGGAAATATCGCTAGAATCCATGCAGCTTCGGTACTCTCCTTAGCCTTGTCTTCTTCACATAATTCAACTATCGACGAATAATAATCAAGACACACTTGATCCGACTTTTCACTATCGTACATCTCTCCCGTCACATTGATCCCGCGTAATCCAAATAGATGCACCAATTGAAAGTTAACTCGACAATCAAAAGGCCGCGGTGAATAATTGCTCACTGCAAAGGCCTCGTATATCGATGTACCTCGTACTGCAGACAATTTCAGTAAATTCCATAACAACGATTCTCCCGTTATATCCTCCCTAACTTTTTCATCGTCCCCATTTCGCCATTTCCGTTGGTCCATATATTCCGGTACAGGAAAACTCGGCTTCCAATCGCCTTCTAAAGCTTCATGGTACATTTCAACAGCTTTATCCAACGTGTCACTATCCCCTATGCCAAACCAAAGACAAATCCCAAAAGCTCGTCGCCAATCCAAATCAAATCGTCTTGATATAACAAAGCTATCTGCCGGAAATTCGGGCCTCGCCGTCGGATTCTCTGCAATCTCATTACAGCAGATAGTATGCCCCGCCAAAATGCTATAAATTGCTCTTATTTCATCCGGAAATGACGAACAAATCGACAATTCCGACCAAACTCGCAATTGCTGTGAAATAATCGATCGACGACCCGCATTTTGGTCGAGCAACGCAACCATCGATGCAAGTTTGAAATTTTTACCCCTCACTAATTCTGCACATGCTGAATGAACTTCTCCTCCAGATAGATATATCAACGCCCGTTCCTCCGATGTCCTGCAATCCATCAAATGCCCAAGCATATCTGCCCGGACTAAATTTTTCCAAAACACACTTAACTTTTCCCGTCGACGCAATCCAACTTTGTCCCCACTACTCCCTCCCTCACACAATTGTGTACGCCCACTCTTCTCATGTTGATCAATCATATGATTCCCACCAGACAAATTTCTGGCCTGCAAAACAGACTCATCCCGATCAAATAGAATTGACGCCAATTGCCATACAGTATTCTCTGCATCATCGAAATCCGAACCATCCCTATCGGAATACGTTAATGACACCTTCGCCAATGCATTAAATGTTAAAGCATCTGCATCAATTTCAGGGCGCGGCGTGACAGATGCACCAAAATCATTTTCTCCCGGCCACGTAAACCTGGTAAGGTTTAGTTGTTTCAAAATTCTAGCAGATAAAGTCTACATGATAACCAAAGCAAAAAAACGGGTAAGTTATAAACGCCGAAACATACTTTAAATTCAAGCATCGCTAACTAACCTTCTCAGGGGAGGAAAACTTAAGAAAGTCAATTTCTTGACCTCGCGTTGCACTCAATCTAAGCTTCACAACAACATCGTCGTCAACGCTGTTTCCAACATCTCTAACTACAAGGGGATTCGATCGTGATACAGACAACAGACCTCTACCATTCCACCTTGGGCAAAATTTATGCCGCGGGAATGAGGGCATGGACGGTGGAATGTCCGATTGAGCCGCCAAAGACGAGTCTATACAGTTTTGTTTCTCACCTACTGTATCCTTTTACTCCCAATGTCAGTTTCTTCAACGTAAAATCAACAGACTACAGCAAACCAAAACCCCAAAGCCCTTGTGCATATGTACCCATATCACTGAACGTAACATGATAATGCACTGTCATACCTCGTAATTATTTAGTCCCAGCGATTGACTAGCTTTCCGCAAAAATGCCAAATCTGCCGTATCAGCAAAAAGGCAGTCCATGATCTCCATGGTAGACGTTAAATTAACCTCATCCAAATCAGCTTGAAGATTATTCCAGTCAGCATTATGCTCCGCTCCATCAACAGGAGCAGATTTACCGTTTACACGCCCGTCGTACGACGGTTGGAAAGTCAAATTAACCGCTCCACCAAGACCAAGGCGTACCCGTTCAAACTCACGCAGGGCAAACCGATCCCGTTTCTTAGTGCTCATTGTCGAAAGGAGTTTGCCCGCCCAATCAGAGGTTGCAGCGGAAGGGTGTGCTTCAGCGTTTTTGTTACGCTGTGGAGTTCGTGGAAAATACATGGGCGTCGTATCCATCGGTTGTTTTTTCGGGATATCAGTTACTTCCATGTCCTCACCATCTATCGTCATCATATCATCAAGGTCCGCTTCGTTTACTACTTGCAGAATCCTAGGGGAAGTAGCTTCTTTGTTGCACTGTTCCTCACGGTCTGACGATTCTGAAATAGATTCGAGATCAGAATTTTCAGATGTCGGCTCACAAACTTGGGTATTACCAGTCTCAAACCCACCCGGAATCCTGAGTTGATCCCAATTATCTTGATCATCACTTTCACCTAACGAAGTTAAAGCATCAGACTGAACCAACAATTCATTTTCCGCATCCAAGGAAGCATGCATTCGCTCAAGGAGATATTCATCATCTTCATCTTCTTCACTCTCCAAAGACGAAACACCCATATGATCACTTTCAGAATAATGTTGGTAGCTACTGTAATGGAATACCCGAAATTTCCACGACCCGTTACTGGAATCATAATCTATAAATTCTGTGTCGGCTGTTTCTTTCAGTCTTTTCAAATGCCTCTCGAACCGTGGCCCCGTAGTATCATAAATTGCAACTTTACCCTTATAAGCCCTCGGCCACGAATTCTCAAGGGTAATAACTGACGTGACATTAAGTCCTTCCCCGACCTTTGGTTTGCTCACTGGTGATGTAGATCCGTAGACTGTCAAGCTGCGAATTCCAATTTTTACAATTTCTCCCATAATTCGGTCGACTGGAATACCCGTCAAATTAACACGCCCAAACTCCACCATTCCGCATCCTTCTCGACCGACTTTAAAATTTGGAACACCTTCTAACTCCGCTTTAGAGAATTTCAATAGATCATCCAAACTTGGTTCCATCCAGTACGACCCTGGCGTTTGGTCTTTCCGAGGAGTAACTTTTGGGGATGGCAAATCGGGGCTTCTGATTATTTTCCCACTATCCTCTCCATTAACCTTTTCCTCAACCTTAACATTACTGGGCCTGGTCAAAACATTCATACTCTTGCTCTTGATCATACCATCTTGAATCCCAACAGATGGTGAACTGTTTTCCAGTCCCAATTTTCCTCCACTTATTATCCTCGAAGATGATTGCCTCGCCTCCTCACTGTGACCATTTCTATCGGATGTCTTGTCCAATTCATTCTCCTCTTCCCCACCAACCAGATCTTCAAAGCTAACTTTCTTTCTGAGAGCGCTACCTTGAACAACTTCTTCCCCACTGGAGCTTCCTCCGAACAGTGGACGGCGTGAGTCTAATCCACGCTGAATTTGCAGCTTTCTTGGACTATTCCCGTTCCATTGTTGTTTCGACCCCGAAACCAATGCCCCAGGCGACAACATCATAGAACCATGTCCTACACCAACTTCACCCGAATATGAACTTCGCAAATTTGACATGGAAAAACTTTTTCCTAAAGACTGTTGCAAACTTTTGAATCTCTTCAAGCTGCCACCGGTACCACTACTTCCGTTCACACTCACTCCAATACCAAGGGATAATCCAGTTCCAGTGCCTGTTGACGAGTAAAGAGATGAAAAACTCAATCCGTTGGATTTAACAGGAGTCATGAACCTTGAGGATGCTAATGCGCTAAATTTATGTGCAGGAAGAATAGCCGCCTTGCGTGTTTTTTGTGACCCGGACAACGGTACAGCAATCGCGCCAACGGGCCCTCCACTGCTAGCATTCAAACTGGAAAAAAGCTGAGCATTTCCATACGGATGTTCGAACAGAGATGCGGTTAACCTGACCCCTCCATTGGTACTATCCCGCATACCACCTGATATACTGCTGGAAAACATTCCACTATGAGCGATATTCTCATCTTTCCCGGTCATCATAAAACCAGCGTTGGTAGGACCGTTCAAACTAGATGAGCCTAAATTCGTCATTGAATTGACTCCTGTGCTTTGTTGGTTAAAAGAAAAAATCCCCCCCGATCCGAGAGAGTTAGTACCCAGAGTTGCAGTGGTAGTACCTCCCGAGTTATTATTGATAGAAGTATTATTTGAACTGCCCAAATTAAAACCAAGGCCAGAACCTAGTGATCCACCCATAAAACTTCCAGTTGTACCCAATGCAGGTTTGTTAAACAAGCCACTCGATTGGGTATTATTACAACCACCGAATAAAGATGAGCCTCCAGGTTGTTGTTGCTGCTGAGTTAAATTGGGGGTTCCAGAGAAGAGACCTTTTGATACAGAGTTGTTACCCAACAGGCTATCCCCAGGTTTTGGGGCAGTGTTGTTTTGACCAAATAGTGAAAACGAACTATTATTCATAGTCCCTAGGGAATTCTGTGGTTGATTCAGTCCTCCGGCATTTGCATTACCAAATGCACCTCCAGAGGAATTGGTAACATTTCCGGCGTTGTTGTTTCCTGTCGCTCCAAACAATGATGTTGTCTGTGAAGTATTGGACCCAAAAGTTCCAGTTGTCGTAACACCACTGACGTTGGAATTACCAAATGAAGGAGTTCCAGATAAGGAAGAGTTAACTTGACCAAATGTTCCACCTGGCTTAATCAAATTCTGACCAGTTTGGGTATTGTTAGCAGCATTACCGAAGCCCATAGTAGAGCCTGAGCCGAAGCCGGTCCCCAAAGTTTGATTGTTGGTTGATGAGCCGCCAAAAAATCCAGAGCCAGTGTTTTGGGATCCAAAGGGAACTGAATTCGAACTATTCATTCCAAACTGTGTACCAGAACTATTGTTCATGCCAAAGGTAGAATTTTGGTTGGAACCGAATAATCCAGTTCCAGTACTTGAAAAATTTCCACTTTTGGAGGAAAAAGTGCCGAAACCAGTACCGACACCGAAAGCGCCAGATTGGCCACTTAAATTACCAAATTTGTTTCCTTTTAGATAGTCTACGACACGCAATTCTTCGAAGGAGAAATTTTGGTAGGCAGGAAGAGTACTTATACTCTGATAGTGAATAACAGTTGGATTTGTTCCAGTCGCATTTGAGTCTTTTTCGACGTGTGGAGTAAACTGAAATCCACCGGTTCCATTGCACTGGTTAAGCCAATTCTGCATACCCCAAGCGTTGTCAGTAGATTTAATTCCGGTTGACGAGAAAGGGTTATCATTGGGCTTGATGTCGGAGCCAAACTTTGCTTGCCCGAAGAGTAACTGATTGTTGTTCATGGTATTGGACGTATTTCCAAAGCCACCTGAATTTGTATTGTTCAACCCACATACTCCACCACTACCGAAGGTAGTGTTGTTATTAGTTGAGGGTGAATTTGTCATCCCACCGAATAATCCGGATGAGCTACTCCCGCTAGGAGCACCGAAGCTGGTACCTGTACCGAACCCGGTGTTGGAACTATTTGAACCAAAGCCCGTTGAACCAAAGCTGGGGGTTTGCCGATTGGAGAACAGGCCACCACCCATATTTGTCGAGGTAGAAGAATTATTATTTAGCATGGAATTCATTCCCATGTTCATTCCGGTTGACTTGTTGCTTGAGCTACCAAAAGGACCGAAAACTGTAAGATCGACGTAGTTAGCAAAGGAAGAAATTGGTAACGCACCGAAAATGGGGACGTATAAAACATTAGACAACCTTACATTAAAAGAAATAAAACCACATACCTGAGGTAGACGTAGCATTAGAGCCAAAGTTTGAGGCATTTGAGTTATTGGAGAATAGGGAATTAGTAGTATTTGACAATGAACCGAAGGTAGTCTGATTTGAATTTAGACCGCCACCCGAATCAAGTTTGAGGCCAGAGCCAAGGCTACCGGTGTTAGAGCCGGAGAGAAGGGAATTATTCTGCAATGAACCATTACTTTGGCCGAAAGCGGAACTTCCAGCGTTGGCATTGTTACCGAATAAACCGAATCCAGAGGATTGAGTATTCGAAGAAAAAGTATTAAATCCCGTACTGCCAAAAGACATGCCGAAGAATGTAGGGTGAGTGATAAGGAAATAAATACAAAATTACAGAGTTAGAAGATAAAATGATCCCCAAAAAGATATTTAAACTTGAATTATGAAGGTTCGGAGGAGGTAGGGAGAGATTTGGGGTAGAAAGTTGAAGAAGATTGTAAAAGAGGAGGAAACCGAAGAGAAAGAAAATCGCAGTAAGATGACACGACAACAAGCCCCACCTAATCAGCCACAAATGAGGCTGTAAACAAATTAGGTGATAAGGATGGCGCGTGCGGGCGCGGGGGGGTGTGATTATGAGAGTGGGAGAGGAAGGTTGAAATGGAAGAGTAAGAAGAGGGAAGATTTGAAGTGTTATAAGTAAAAGGAGCAATTTGTGGAGGGAGACGAGCTAGATGATGAAGAGGAATAGCGTAAGGGGAAGGATTTTGGATTAAGCGCGTAAGGACGGAAGGGAAGGAGGGAAAATTGACGGGTAGGGTTAAGAGGAAGATTCTGGGAGAAGAGAGAAGATATATTGAAGGGGTATAATAAATGACGGATAAAATCCCGGAGAAATTGAGAAGATAATTAAAGAAGAAGCGATAATATTGGGAGAGATGAAAGTTCAAGGGAGGAGTAAAATGTAGGGTTTGCGCAAGCGAGTAAATGATGGACAATGAGATCTTGGAGGGGGAAAAAGATGGACAAGACAAGGTTAACGGAACCGATAATAGGGGAATGATAGAAAAGAGAAAAGAAGATATGTGATGTAGAAGGTAGTAGATAAGAAGGGTAGAATAATCGTGGAGTGAAAAAGCGTGATGTAGGATGGACGGGGAAGAGAGATGGCATGAAACTTAGCCGAACTCGAAAAGATTTTCACACGGGAAAAACACGCGCAAGCCCCGGCGCACGCGCTCTATTAATCCGGCCGCAAAAACATCGCATCCGCAGCGCTTACGTAACAAATCATGGTCACGTGGGCTGGGATGGGGGATGGGAGGGAGAGGAAAAGTTGATGGAGGGGAAATAAAAGAGCGTGGAATATAATGACTTGTTGACGGGAAATGTACACACCAATAAATCATCATTTATACAGCAGCTGGTATGAAGAAAAAAACTTCCGATATGTCATGGGGCAAAATGTGCTTGAATCAACTCATCAAGGTCTCTTGTTACACCCACCCACTTTAAAACAGTTTGTCAGTGTTGGCCAGGGTGCTATGACGCAAGGCTGACATAATCAGAAATCTGGAAGCGGGACAATTTCCTGTTTGGGTAAAAGGGAGGAAAATGGCGAGGGACGAAAAGATTTTGGGGAGAAAGTAAGTTATGTTCTTGAGGTTTATTTTACTTTTACAATATTTAATGGACTAATTATGAAATTTTATTCGCGGCTGATAAACAAATGAATTATCTTGCAAACTTTGGTCACGTTTCATTATTATCCGGGCAATACAATCTACCGTATCTCGATTTTTCTTGTATACTCATTGTCACATAATACTATTGTTCTAATGAATTGGGTAAAGTTAACCCTCTGTTTCTACAAATTGAAAATCAAATAAGGCTCTATCATTCTCTATTATAATCAGCTTAACCATAACTATCGGAAATACTCGGCAACAGTATTCCCATGTGCATGTTGCCACATAATCTCATCTGACCAAATTTAATGGTATGCAAAAATCATCAAGTTGATCAGGTACGAGAAAAACTTCATTCATACCCATTATCAATTATGTTAACAAAATCAAGTAAAAAGTTAACGTAGGACGGCCAAATAATACTTTTTTAAAGCTAACATAACAAAACCTCCAACAAAAGAAGACACTTTCGAGTAGATGAACTGTTCACGTTACAAAACTCATACAAATTATTGGTGTTTTGTATGCATTTCAACATCTTAATAATAAACTATTCATCTCACTGACCAGGAGCTATCAAAGACCCCTTCTTAGCAGCATCATAATCCCATCCACCAGCCAGAGCCCCACCACCACTTGCTACGGTATTTTGACGGATTCGATCCTCTAGAACGGGACGAAAATGGCGAATTAACCCTTGAATAGGCCAGGCAAAGGCTTCTCCCAGTGCACAAATAGTATGTCCCTCCACATTTTTGGTTAATTCTTGAAGCATATCAATTTCGCGCTGACGAGCTGTACCCTTCTCAAAGCGTTTCATAATTTGATCGGTCCATTTGGATCCTTCACGGCAAGGAGTACACTGTCCACAACTTTCATGCCTGTAAAAATGAGATAAACGACTTATTGCACGAATAATGTCGGTAGATTTATCCATGACAATCACAGCAGCCGTACCTAAACCTGACTGAGAATCTTTTAATGCATCAAAATCCATTATTTGATCACCACACATTGAAGCGGGTAATACTGGAGTGGATGATCCACCAGGAATGACGGCAAGCAAATTGTCCCATCCTCCACGTACACCACCACAATGACGATCAATTAACTCGCGGAGAGAAATTGACATTTCCTCCTCGACCGTACAAGGGGAATTAACATGACCGGAAATACAAAAAAGTTTGGTACCGGAGTTCTTTTCGCGTCCGAATGACGCAAACCACGAACCACCACGGCGACATATGGTCGGAGCAACGGCGACGGTTTCCACGTTGGTTACTGTAGATGGACATCCAAAAAGCCCAATCGACGCAGGAAAGGGGGGTTTCAAGCGTGGTTTACCAGGTTTTCCCTCTAGGGATTCGATGAGGGAAGTTTCCTCACCACAGACATAGGCTCCCATACCCCGATGAATATATATGTCAAAATCGTAACCCGAACCACAAGCATTTTTTCCAATCAACCCTGCTTTGTATGCCTCATATATAGCCTCCTGTAGCACAGTTGCTTCGAGATAAAATTCTCCGCGAATGTAAATATACGCAGCCGTAGCGTTCATGGCACGTCCTGCGATGAGACAGCCTTCAATAAGCTTGTGAGGATCTTTACGCATAATTTCACGATCTTTGCAAGTTCCAGGTTCCCCCTCATCAGCGTTGATTACGACGTATCTTGGTTTATTTTCATTTTCCCATCCTTTATAATTCATGAACGACTAAATATGTGTATTAGCCGGTTAAAAGATTTTTAGAATTTTACAAATCAATAGTACAAAGGGATGACCAACCCATTTTAACCCTGAAGGAAAGCCTGCACCACCCCGACCTCGAAGACCCGAAGTCTTGATCTCGTTGATGATCTATACAAATAGGATAATAGTCAATACGTATGCATAACGATGAAAAGTTGAATACTAAAGTTAACACATACCCAATCATGACCTTTCAGTACTATTTCTTTAGTTTTATACCAATCACCACGGTTTATGGCAGCTTTGAGACGCCAATCATGTTTTCCGTAAAGATTTGTGAATATACGATCAATGTCTTTCAAACCACCATAATGACGAGTGTGTGCAACGGATTCCGTGGATGTTGCCAAACCTCGAATTTGATGAGCAAAACGTCTTTTTAACAATGTACAAAGAGTTGGTGATTCTGTGTCGGCGGATCGTGTAAATGCATCATTTATACCACGCGACCGGTAACTGGACCGTACGAGCCATGAGCCATTCCAGCTGGGCATAGTTGAAATCTATGTGATAAATTCATTAAATTAATCAAAATTTCAAGATCCACATAGAAAAATATATATATACCACACTTTGCAATAATTAATCATTTATCCAAGGAAGATCTCCATTACACTTTCGGTCTGGATTGTCGCAGCGAGCGTTCAACGCCAAAAACCCTCGAAGCCCCTTCCATTACATAATCTCGGAAAAACAGTTTTCCCCTGTTGTTATGTAAGCCACGTGACTGCATCGCGAACTTTTTTGTGCGAAAATTATTTTCTGGTTAAAGATAAATTTTTTTTCCTCTGAATATCTAAATTACAATTTTATTTAGGATGGAGTTGTTGCACTTTATAATTTTGAGACATTGGTTTGTGTATATTGCCATGCATATTACAATGAGATTTTGTAACGATATTTTTTAAATGCGTTAAAAACGGTTTCTCCGTTTCTCACTTCCTCCATGACACGTTCGTCCATTTCACACAATCGTGGTAATCCACGTCTAACGCGCTCAACCAAGGCCAGTGGAATACATACTGCAGCGTAATTTGCAGGATCCAAAAATATCACATCACCCTAGATTAGACATGTTAGTTGAATCGCGTCGTAATTTACTACTCACAAAATCTCTAATTCGGGGCCTACTACACTATTTTCAACGTACCGTATTAACCTTTGTGCCACCAATATTCATCTCGACATTTACTGCTATTGGTTTGGCTTCAGCCCCCATACCTACGCTAGACACATTACTTGCCCATATCTATCTTATATCAGTATTCATTGGAAAGCTTTGTTGCTTAACACTTACTTACAGGCATCTTGCATGCTTCAAGTTCAGTAATGTCTCTAACCCTTCCTTCAACAACTACACCTCTAACGCCCAAGTACTTCATTCTGGCTACCATTATACCTCCTAATACTGCACAATTTTGTTCCTTTGGTTGTTTTAGTACCATAACCGAATTAGGATGACATAAATCTGCTAATGGATAATTTGCCGGAATTCTTAGTGGTTCGGTTACTGAAGGTCTAGAGTTGATTGGAAGTTCAGGTAGGTTCATCGTGTGCCCGTAATCTTCAGGTCTAGTTTTACTTCCAAATAGCACCGTTTGCGCACGAGCTATTGTAGGTTGATCGGATTGTCCGTATTTTGTAATAGGTACTGGATAAAATAAACATGGGATGCCTGATTGTGAAAAACTAGCGCAAGCTTGCTTCAACTTACATATGTTGGGCAAAAATCCCGCGCCCGGTACACCCAGTTTTAGCAAAGCATCAGAAATCTATATGGGGAATGGCCGTTGGTTCAGTTTATTCAACTTGTTAAATTTTGGTCGGATGGTAAGCATACTAGGTTAACAGAACTTACATCACATGCAGTGTAGTTGAGAAAGTCGCGCATAATATCGTCTGTCATATTGAATGTATTAACGTAAAGAAGTACGAGAGATTGTCACGAAGAACGGTCTATGGCCACATTGGTTTGGGTGGGTATTAAGGGTGTGGAATTGTAAGTGAGCGAACCCCGCTTTATGGGATATGCTTCTAAAAAGGTTAATAAGTTTGGTCGAATGTATCGTACTAAGAACGTTAGCCGATTAGTTGCAGCCGGGTTTTGTTTGAATACGAACGGTAACTGATGGAGGGTCATTCAAATGCAGGAAGAGCAGAACTACAATGCATTTCATAAGGCTGGAGCGGACCAAGCCAAACGGTGATATTTCATTAAGTTTGCCATTTTGTGACCCATATTTAACGGGCAAATATTAGCAAAGCCAATATCTAGACAATACTTGGATATCCTAAAAAGGTGTTGATTAGTATGTAAAAATCACCGAGATTTGCCATTGGAGTCACGCACGTTGAGTTGTCAATACGAGGTTCCATATAAACGGCTTGCGTTCGAGGATCATCCTGGAAGCAGTAATGAAGTAACGAGGTCATCCACACTTTGACACGATGGGCACCACGAAACTCTTGTTCACCTACTAGGCAGTGAAATCCACGATCATAATTATCAACGTCGTAACCAATACGCTGGCCTAGAAGGTCTTCTTTAACCCAATAAACTTCAAAGTAACCAAAGGGTTTATCATCCCAGTAACCAATAAGAGAAAAGGAATGTGGAAGGGATAATTTCTGGCGCAAAAATGATTTTTGAGCGTCCAAGTTACCCCGGACTCCCCAAAACTTTGCGACCCGATCACAATTCATCCATTTTAACAGTAAATTAGCGTCACCGGGTGATGATGAATTATTAGGACGAATGGTACGAAATGAAATGTATTGTTGTAAACTTGGGATGTAACGAATGTAAATAGTCTGGCCGGGAAATGGAGAGCTAGGCCGAATGGGGTGTAAAACATTGTTAGAATGAGTGTAAACTGACGTATTGTAAGAGTTGAAAAGTGATAGTTGGGGAAGTGGGAAAGATAGGGAGAAGGTATTATTTAGGTAAACTTCTCGTCGGTCACACAAAGGCTTTAAGGGATCAGTAGGATGATAGTATAATTCTAACCAGTAGAATAATTTCCATATATTAAAATTCCAAAAGGTAGCTTGATTAATCTGAAATGATACATTCTGATGTTTTGGGATGGGATATACTAAACCAAAGCGTTCCATAGCATTAATATAAGAGATATTATCAAATAGGCCATTACCTACTACGCCTAGTTCCCAATTGCTAATAGGAGTACCGGTTTCGAGGGAATTTTTTAAATCGGGGGTTTCCAAATGAAAGTACCATGTCATTGATATCCAAGCGGCCAGAGTAATTAGAACTTCCGGTATGTACGGACGAATTTGGGTTGAGGGAAATTGTGGAGTTGGATGATTGGTAGGAGTATTATGCGGGGCAATTATATTATCATGCCATGTTGCTATATAAAAATGATCCTGGGTACGGGAAGGGAATCTGGAAGGATTTGACTGATGATCAAGGGAATTTGTACATTGACCGTAGAAAGAACACCAAGTAATTTGCGGAATTGAAACAAAAGTTGAAAGTTGGGGAGGATTTAAGATAAAATGAACCAAGTTTCCTTCACGCTTAGCAGCAACAGTTTGTCCGTTGGGAAGGTGAACTGACGAGATCATAGTAAAATTTTAGTTAAATTATCTGTAAAATGATTTATTTACCATGGTAGAACGACTCAATTCAATTACACCAAGGTAAAATCGGATAAAATATTCTTTTAAAACTTCTCTTCTCCCATTAAAATATCTTGAGCGCGTGGTGCCTTTTACCCGAAAAATTCTCATGACGATCTTACTAATCTATGGTGAAGAAGGGTTAATAAGAGTGGTTCACGTGACAGGTACTCGAAGAGGGTTGAGGGAGGTTGCAGCACAATGGAGAGATTTTTACACGGCAAAAGGAAGATTTAACAATAATGGCGTTGACACCGGTAGGTAGTCGGGGAAATCTACGGAAAATGATATTGAGGAAAGGAAACTAATGAAAAATGATGGGTACATTTAGTGGAAATCTTTACCATTTTTTGAAGTTTGTACAGAGGCGAGTGATGAGACAGACTGGGGCTTGGGAGAGGTAAGTTTGGGTAATGTGGAAAAAAGATTTATTGAATTACATATATACATTTACAAGTGTATGGAATACTAACGAGCAATTTGACATGTTAATAATACTGATTTAGGCTGTTGATTATCGATGCATGTGTACGGGGAATGGTATGATATACTTTGGGATGGGGGATGGACATGTGGTAATAGTAACGGGGGAATTCAAGGCGTACGGAGAGTTTGAGGCTTATGAAACGGGATGCGTGGCACATATTAAACAAATTGGCAAAGAGGGATATTTAGCAACGATTGGGGAAGATTTGTATAGTGAACCAGTAGTTAAAATCTGGGATACATCAAAGGTTATGGGGAATAAGGGGAATGCTCGTTGCTTAAGTAGTATTAGTATACATAACGGCAAACGACTATTTCCCGTATCAGCGTTTGCGGTTACGGAAGATTTATCACAGATAGCGGTAGGATTTGCTAATGGAAGTATATCAGTGGTTAGAGGGGATCTTATACATGATCGTGGGACTCGACAGCGCAGTGTATTTGAATCGGAAGAGCCGGTAACGGGAATTGAGTTTGTGAACGGGCAATTTACAACATTATGTATTACTACTACGGGAAGAGTAACGAGATTACTGATAACGGGACGTGGAGTTGGGCAAGTGTTACGGGATCTGGATGAAGTTGGATGTGATATTGGATGTATGGCAGTGGATGATGATGGACGGGATATAATTGTAGGTCGTTACGATGGAATATCATATTATACCACACGTGGAAAGAGTGGAAGTTATGGGTATGAGTGTGAGAAAAAATCAGTTACAGTATTCAATGATTATGTGGTTATACTGTCAAAGGAATGTGAGAAAGGGACTGGATTGACGGGTAAATGGAACGTAATAATTTTGAATACGGATCTTAAATTCGTAGGATATAGAGGTACGGTAATGGGGGAAGTGAAGGATGTGTTTATCATGAATGATAAAGTGTACGTGATGACACAAGATAATCGAGTGATTGGGTATAGGGAAAAAGGCATGGAGGAAAAGTTGAGGGTACTGTACAGCCGAAACTTGTACGTACTTGCGATTAATTTAACGCAAAGAGTTTCAATGAGTATTGAAATGCGCAATGAAGTGTTTCGGAAGTATGGGGATTATTTATATGAAAAGCAAGATTATGATACAGCAATGCAACAATATTTACGAGCGATTACAACGACAGAAGCATCGTACGTTATTGGAAAGTTTCTTGATACACAACAGATTCATAATTTGATTGGATTTCTCGAAGAGTTGCACGAGAGAGGATTAGGAACGAGTGATCATACTATGTTATTATTAAATTGTTATGCCAAAACAAAAAATGTTGATAAATTAGAAGAGTTTATCAAGGGTCGTGAAGAAGGGGATTTTGAAGTTGATGTAGTGATTGGGATGTGCCGACTTAGCGGATTTTTTGAACAAGCCGTATACCTTGGGAAGAAGTATGGTGAGAATGAATTAGTGGTGGAAATATTAATTGAAGATTGCAAACGCTTTAAAGAAGCTATTATGTATATGCGAAGTATGGGAGCTGAAGCAGTATGTAAAAGTATGGAAAGATTTGCGGGAGTATTTATGGAGAAGTGTCCGGAAGAAACGTGCGACTTACTGGTGGAAGTTTATAGTGGGAAATATTGTGCACAAGGACGAGAGTATTGCGATTATGAAGTGAGTTATCCAGGGCGTATATTTACGGCATTTATGGAATACACAATGGAATTTATTCGATTTGTTGAAGCCTGTCTGGGATGGTCAAAGTTGAGAGAAAGTCAGTATAGGGGAGAGTTAGTCACGATGTTGTTTGGACTGTACGTTAAACGATGGAATGAAGTTAAGGAAGAAGTGTGGATCAACAAGGCTAAAGAGTTGGTAACTAAAGAAGAAAAAGTGGTAGACTGGCCGAAGGTGGCCTTGTTATCAGAGTTGGAGAATTTTGATGAAGGAAACTTTTTAATTCAAGAACGAGAAGGATTATATATTGACATATTTCGAAGTTATACAATGATAAATGATACCAAAGGTATTATGAAGTGTGTACGAAAGTACGGAGATATTGAAAAGGAAATATACGTGGGAGCAATCAAGTACATATTAGGAAGCGAAAAAGTTATGCAAGAAGTAGGAAAAGAGGAAGTGGAATATATTCTAAACAAGATTAGAGAAGAGAGAATATTGACGGCAATTCAGGTTATAACGATATTGGGGACGAGTAAGATGGGTAAAATCGGAATGATAAAGGAGTACTTGCGAGAGGAAATTGAGAGAATTAAGGGGGAAATAGAAGAGGAAGAAGTTAAGATAAAGAGGTTAGAAGAGTTGGGGGATGAACAGAAGAAAGAAATGAAAGAAATGAAAGATAATGGTAGTGTATGGATAAATAATGTCAGATGCTCGGGATGCCAGAAAAGTTTGGAGTTTCCGGCGGTTCACTTTTATTGCAAACACTCGTTTCATATGTCATGCACAGATGGGGAAAAAGGTGAATATAAATGCCGAATATGCAAGAAGGAAAATCTCCCCAAGTTAGTCGATGAGGACAGTGTTGGTATAGACAATCGACTGCAAGCCGGGGCAAAGGGAAAGTCGGGAGATAAATTTCTTCAACTAACGCGATTAATAGAAAGAGGAATATTATCGGAAGAAGTTTGACAAATATCAAAGTAGGCGACGGCCGGCGCAAACACCTGCAGCGACCGGCAATCCGGGAATCTGCTAAAACATAAATCTCAATTATATTCATACCCGAACCAACTTCCGCAGCCAAGAATAATGATCATCTCGACGTCTTTCTCGATCTCTAGTGTGATGGTGATGATGATTGTGGGCGTGGGCGTGGGCGTGAACATGAGCATGGCCATGGCCATGAGCATGAGAATTGTCCGAATGTTGATGATGCCGGTGATGGTGATGCCGTCGAGTGTGATGGTGATGTCTGTGGTGGTGATGATGAAGATGGTGATAGCTATCGTACTTGTAGCTTTGCCTCTGATTCCCTCCCCCTCCTGAATTGTATTTAATCGAATCCGAATCGAAGGATGGCCTTCGATACATTATTTGATCTGATGAAATGTTTCTCTTTTTCCGGTGTCGTATCATATTTATGTGTGCATCTCGTGTTTCGTGGGGATTTCCCAACATACAATCGTCTTCTGAATCCGACACACATCTCATGTCAAAGCCAGGCGGTGAACAATTAATACTGTAAACCCATGAACTAGTCTTGTCCCGACCGTGCTGAAGATAACTGGTCCTAACATAACCAGCTGGATTGTCCATTCTATAATCCTCTTCTTCCATTTTAGTCCTACGAGCACAACTCTTATTCGGTGTTTCGTACTTGGCCTTTTTCCGTGATTCACTTCGCTCATACATCTCCTTCGCCCGTTCAGACGCCCTCGGTCGACGAATCTCATTCTTCTCCGCATGCTGAATTCGTGGCATCAAGGCTCTTTCGGGATACTTTTTAGACACCTCTATTTGTCCTGCACTCGATGATCCTGAATCATAATTCTTCCTCGCTACACAATATCGATTTTTCTCAATACGACACTCCATCTCATTTTCCCGATTCCCTAACTTTTTCACTTCGCGATCAATTCTTTCATCCCTCTTTAAAACTTTTTCTCGTTGTCCCATTCCTCCCAATCCTAATAATCCAATTAATCCAGCTCCTAAAAACCTTTCTTTACTCTTCCCCGATCTTTTCGCCGATTGATTTCTTCGTACTTGACGATTAGCTCTCTCTACTCTCTCTTTGCTATGATCCTCCAAACTCTCTTGCTTTCGAATCACTCTTGATTCCTTTTCTCGCTTTCCTCCACATTTCCCTAAACATTCCAAATTATCTGCCCCTACATCTCCATCAAATTCTTCAATTGGTCCTCGAGATATCTTAACTCCTCCACTATTGTTTGAAAGCTGCCGTTTCTTATAATTCTCCTTAACACTCGCTTTACTCTTCGAAGTTACATTCATCCCCGTTCCAACTGTACCTACGTTCACACTTCTTCTTCCTCCATCTATACCCCCCAATTTTCCCCAAAATAAACTTCCCGGACTTCTCGTCACCCTAACCCGCTCAGTTCTCGAACTCTTCACACTCTTGACTCCCGTCCCTCCGCGGACTGTACTTCTTTCTGTCTTTTCGTCCTTTGATTTATCCCTTCCATTCATATCCTTCGACTCCTCTGAACTGCATTTCTTTTCATCATCTGTTCGTTCAATCGCTGTAACACTTCCTGAACCCTGAGTTTCAACAGCTTCCCCACTATCCTCACATGCTGCTTTAACTTCATCCAATGCCGTTTCTTTTTTTAATTCAACCTGTTCCTCTTTAACCTCTTCCACCTTTCTTTTACTATCATCATTACTCGATTTCTTTTTAACCTTTTCCACTTTAGTCTTCTTGGTTTTGACTTTTTCAACCTTCATCTTTCTGTTGGATCCGTCCGTCTTCCTCTCTTTACTCAACTTTTTGTCCTCACTCAACTTTTCAGGTATCGTATCAACCTCCGGAATACCATCATTCGCCTTCGGGTCATCCCCCACATCAATCTCTCCAGATTCTGGTACAACCTCGTCCTGCTCTCCCAAATCATCTCCCTTAGGCTTGTCATCCAATTTAGTGTCCTGTTCAACTTCATCACACTTCGCCTCTGTCTCGGAATCTTTACTTTCACAATTTATCGAATCTTTCACCGTTTCCTTCTCGACTTCCTCTTCCTCTGTCGCTCCAACATCCAGTGCCACCTCTTGCGTACATTCTTCGACCTTTTCTTTCATCTTCTCAGGTTTCACATGCACAAGCTTTTCTTTACTCTTTTTTAAGCTTTCTTTTCCCCTCTTCCTTGAATTTTCTTTTTCGTTTTTCCTCCCTGAATTTTCTTTGTCGTCACTTTTCCCCGAGGTTTCTTTCTCACTTTTCTTCCCTGAAACATCTTTTTCGCCCTTCTTCGAAATCTCCCTCTCGCACTCCTTCAGATCATTTTTTTGTTTTTTATCCAAACCTTCCTTAGCTTTCTCGTCTTCTCCCATAATTGCCTTTGCTTTTTCATTCTCCTCCAAGTTTGCCTTGGGCTCCTCCCCCAAGCTTACTTTAACCTCTTCCCCCAAGCTTGCTTTTGCCTTCTTTCTCTCTAATACTTCTGATTTCACTTCCAAATCTGCTTTTTCCTCCGGTTTACTTCTCTCACCCACCTCCAAACGTTCTTTTTTTTTTCCCTCTGAACTTTTTTCTTTCTCCTCCGAACCTTTATTTTTTTCTTCCCTACTTTCCTTTTCCTCCTCCCGACTTTCTTTTTTCTTCTCCAAACTTTCTTTCTTGCTTACTTCCATAACTTCTTTTTCATTCATATTCATATCGCTATCATTTTTATCTTCCTCTATGCTTTGTTCTTCGCTCTTCCCCAGGCATTCTTTCACAGATTCCTCTTCCAAACTCTCAATTTCACCCGTCTCCTCTAAGTTTTCTTTAGGTTTCTTCTTCCTTGAGATGTCGGTCTCACACTTCTCCACACTATCTTTTTCGCCTTTCTTCGCTAATTTTCCAGATTTTCCCGAAGATTCAGATTTTTTCTTTCTCGCACCGAAAGATTTAATTGGAACGTTTGTCACAGAAATCCCCTGCTCTTTGTTTTTTTTTTTGCTGAAGCTCTCTTTCTCATCATTTCTCTCGCCTTCTGCAATTTCTTCCTCTGTGCTTTTCTCCAACTCCGTGTTAATCTCTCCACTCCCGAGCTCCTCACTTTCGTTCTCATCTGCTTTTACTTTGCTAGGTTCTGTCCTCGATTCATCCTTGCTCATTTCATCAAGCTTATCATCTTCAATGTTCAAAGCCATGTCCAGCCCTGTATTTTGTTCCTTGGAATCATCTTCTGTCATTGTCTCTGTAGTCTCATTGACCTTATTAACAGTATTTTCATTTACGTCATCGTTCACTTTTGACGTTTTAGTCTTGGATTCCAAGCTTCGTAAGTCCCTATCCTTTTTCTTGTTACTTTTTCCAGTCCCCTTGAGTCTCTGTCGCTGTGCTATACGTTCCTCTTTTTTGCTAAGTACCCCAAGCTTCTTAGTTTCATCTTCCCCGCCTTTGCTTTCTTTCTCTTCTTCGCCCTTATCATCGCTCTCTTTAGCTTCTACTCCAATAACTTCCTCATAACTCTTAGCTAAAGGTTCATTTTTAACATCTTTCTGATTCTCTGAGATTGAGCCCTCATCCTCATTGTTTTTTCTACTATCTAGATCTGTCTCATCCTGGGCCTTCACTTCTGCTCTACTCTTAGTTTTAACATCAGATTCGTTCTTTTTTTTGAGTTTTCCAGCTGGTTTTCCACATACTACTTCACTTGCAGTGTCGTCTTTCTTCTTCTGCCTTGAATTATATTTTATGCTCTCCACCTTTTTTACAGAATCCTCATCTTCAGCCTGGAGACAAGTTTCTTCCATTTTCACATCATCTTTTTCTTCGTCGATAATATCTTCTTTCGACTCTTTCCTAGTGCTGCCCCTTGTAGTCTTCTCCCAACCTGTGGGTTCCTCACTCTTGGTATTATTCTTCTTATATTCTGCCAAACCATCATTTACTGCTTTGTTCTTACCTTTAGTCTTGGTCTTTCCTTTGGCCTTACTCTTCTTGTCAGTTGCTTCAATCCAGCAGCCTGTAGAATCCTCTTTGGAAGTTGAAATTTCTTTCTCTACACTCCTCTTTGACTTCAAACTAGTGTTCTCGACTTTTGTGAAAGTATTATCTTCCTCAAAAAAAGCAGAATCATCGAATCCATCATCCCAAGAGAAATCATTATCCAAGTCAGCTAATGGGAAAACATTCGAAATGGGTAAATCCTCATCATCCGACTTGGTCGACTTTCGAATTCCTTTCACTTGTTTATCGCTGCTGTCTTCGTTATCCTTTCCTAGTAGTTCCCGATTGGACTTTTTACTTTTTGCCCGCAGCCCTGTTTTTTTGAAATTATCTGTACTTGTCAAAACCATTTTTGATTTTTGACGTACTGAACCATCATTCACTTGATTTTCAGCTTCATCCTTGTCATTCTGCTTCGAAGTTTCGTCCTTGTCATTTTCATTGGGTGTAGCATGCTCGTCCAAGGACGATTTATTATCCTGGCTTTTTGTAGTAGAACTTCCCTGAAATTTACGTGGACCATTCGCATCAACATCATCGAGATGACCAACACTCCCTGATGTGCCTAAACTTTTCCCAGTTCCAATAGCAGACAATTTATTGCCCCAAGCACTCTTGGATTGCCCTCCGGAACCCATGGTTAATGGTGTGTTGATTTCCGATGCAAGAAAATCATTTGGGTTAAATTTTGTGCCAAGGGAAGTTTTGCCTATATTTCTGGAAGTCTGGGATAAGGGAGAAGCTTTTGCACCTGAAGCGGATGCATAGCTCGCCCTCTTTTCCAATCTTTCTGATGAAGAACTCTTCCATACATTTCCCCACGGACAAGTAGCTTCGCCTTGAGATATTGTTTCATCATTTCGCTTTTCTGAATCATCATTTGCATCGTGTGCGATTAATTCCCTATTTTTGCCGTTTTTTCGACTTCCCCATCCCATAATTTCTTTTCCGCCTTCATTGTTCTTGCTTTCACTAATCTGGGCCAAAGAATGAGGAGTGCTATAATCAAATGCGAAGTTAAAATTACAGGATTCAAGACCAGTAATGTTAGACGACTTTTTGGAGACGGCTCCAAGACCGCTCAAGGCTGGAGTGGGATCCGCTGGAATTGGGTCAGCGTCAGTCGAAAAGTTAATAGTTTTTTTAATATTGTCCATAAAATTGTTCACGGAATTTTTAGTTTTATTTCGAGTAGCCCTACCAAGAAGCGCCTGACCAATATTTTCGGTTTCACCTGTTCCACCTGACGTGGAATCATTTTTAAAAGTTGCCAAACCTAAGTTCTGATCCACACTCAATGTTGAGCTATTTGAAAAGCATCCTAAAAACCTTGAGTTACCTGTTGCATTTGTCGGCTTGGGCAAATCATTTGAATTCTTCAAGGATAATCCAATTGATTCTATTGAAAAATCAAACGATGGTGTTTCCTTCGGTTCCTCCTCCTTGGTTAGCTTTGCTGAGTTTTCGCACTCTTTTGATTTGACGAGATCATTCGTCTCTTGTTTCGCTTTGAGATTTTTTTTTTTACCATTTTTTCGATTTCTCTTCCGATCGCTTGATGTCCACTCATCACCCACATCCTGAGGTTCAACAGGGTTGCAAAACTCTTTGCTAACGGAGTCAATTAGCTTATTGCCTTCATCAGATTCGCCCAGGTTATCAAGCAAACAAAAACCATTTTGTTCGGTGCTGATAGAATTGTTATCTAACTCCACGTCTGCATTTGGACTGCCCTCAGTTTTGTCGTCAAGGGTGTTTGTAATATTATTATCTGCATCTCCATCTGTATCTGCTTTCTCATTTTCATTCGCATTTTCATCATCCTCTTTGTTTTGCTTTTTTGAATTTTTTTTTTTCTTATTAATATTACAATTCCAGTCATTCTTTTTGTTGTTTTCGGATGGATCTTTATCACCATCACCATTCTCAGCGCCGCCGGCATCACTATTGCCATCATCACTACCGGAAAAGTCGGCATTACCACCACCTGATTTCTTGTTCTTTTTTGTTCTCCCTCCATTTTTCCTGCCCTTTTTATTACCTTTGGCTTCAATTATTCCAACAAGGTTGTTATGGTCAATACTAACAGCGGGAGTTGAAATATCGGGATGATTGTACAACGTGCTTTTAGCATATTCGAAACAAGAGTTGTAAGAATCAAAATTGGTAAGAGAATGAGTTTGTACATTATTTGAATCTAAATCAATTAGATCAGGAATTGGCTGCCTGGGCAGGGCGGCGCCAATGCGAAAAATATCTCGACAGGGTGTAACGGTCTAATATGCATGGTCGAACTTAAGATCAGTAATGTCGCCACGTAAGTATTGCAATGAACAAGGTAGGAATATGCCCCCGAATTTGCATGGGGTATAACGAATTAAAAGACGGCGTAGTGTAAATATAAGCAAGAACACATTGGAAGGGGACATTGTACCTGATGAAGTATAGAAGTGGGATTTTTGCAAGAAAAATCGCATTTAATCGAATTTGACGAAAAGCTGGGTTCGTCGCACAAATGCGTAAGGGAAAAAGGCACAGTAAGGTGATTTGAATGATCGGAAGTTAACGTATTCCGGAGAGAATAAGGAGGGGCTATAGATTCCAGCGACACAGCACCGGAAGATGGAAGAGTGGAAGAAGAGTGAGGAAAAGCTGAATGGAAGTCTAATGAGGGGTTGGTGAGGGAGGATAGAATGGTATAATCAAAATTTCGTAATTGAATGAAGGAATCAGAAAGTTTACCGGAGGGAATGATAAGCTGACGAAGAGTATCATGAAAAGTTAACAAGAAAGAGAGGTACGGAGGGAGGCTATGGGGGAAGAAGGATAATATTTCTGACGCTAGAAGTTTAAGGCCGAAGTGTCGAAGGGAGACAACATCTGATGTGGTAAGATTATTAGGCAGAGGTGAACGACAGGTGGGAAAGGAAGGAGAAATTCGACGGGTAGACCGTGAGGGAGAGCGAAAGGGACCAGGAGTGGTGGGAAGAAGGGTGAGAGCCGTCATAATTTTAGTTTGCTCGCGAAGCTAAGAAAAGCTTTGCGTGCAAAAATAACAAGCTAAATGAAAAAGAAGAATTAATCCCCAGCGGCAGAAAATTTGTAAAATGCGGGATTAGTTGTAACTAGTGTTGGGGGGAACGGGTATCTGTATGAATGCGAATGACGAGTCAGTAGAGAGAAGAGCAGTGGAAGAATTAGGACAAGCATCAAAATGAGAAATGGAGGATAGAGAAGAATTTGAACGAAAGGGAAGTAATTGCAAAGAATGAAGAGGAAAAAGGGAACTGAAGAATGAAATGGGAGGGGGATGGGTCAATGACAAGAGTAGTGGATAGTGAAAAGATATAAAGACTTACTTATACGAATGAACGTGGTCCAAAAATGTTTTTATTTCCTTAGGAAACCGAAATTCATGCATGTTGAGAAGATTTGCCACTAAATCCAGAGGACATTCACGGTTGGAACGATGAAGTATACACATATAAAAACGTTGTACGTAAGCACACGGGCGAAAGAACTCCTAATTTATCATTCCCGGTGGCCTTTGGCTAGGATTGAAGATTATCCCGACAGAAGAATGAAAGATATGGTTAGCTGATCAAACAGGAAAGATTTGCAAATAAATAGACGAGCGTGGTTCAGGATGAATAGAGCTAAAAGGATAAGTTAAATATGACGAAACTAAGGGAAAATAGTCAGGGGGATAATTAAATGGTAAAGATTGGTGGGTTAGGAGGAAGTGTGAATAATGGTAGAGGTAGATATATATATAAGTTGATAGGATTAATGAGGCGAGACGAAGAAGCCGAATACGGAGAGTTGAAGAAGGATTGGATAGAAATGTGAGAAAAGTTGTAATGAAAAAGAGAGCGAAAGAGAGGAATGAGTTTCAAAAGTAGAATGACGAAAGAGCGGGAGAGCTAGGGAGCGTTTGAAGTGGAGATAGTTGAGACGCAGTTGTAATGCGCGTATCTAATAGAAGCAGGAGGGTTAGGAATTAGTAGCATGGAAGATTAAGACTTGCAAGTATGAGTAAGGTAATAAGAGGGAGAATTTATATTTGAAGTGATAAGAGAAATGATATTGCAACCCGATAAGTCAGAGTGTTCTACTAGCGGGAGAAGAGGAACGATAGAATGCCAGCTAATAAAGGTGAGGAAGATCGAACAATGAAGTCACCGTAATACGACAACGAATGATGACGCGGGAAATTCAATATCCTATTTAATTAAGTAAGGAAGATTTTAAAGGCGTGCGGGCATGAGGGAACGAACTATCAGTGTACTAAGACGAACTTTCAGATTGGAACAAAGAAGTGTAGTTTAGAAAAATTAAAACGTCAATGGGAATTGTGGACGAAGAAGATTACTTATACGCGAACCACACACACACATACGCACACGCACACATACTAATGGAAAAGGCGTGCAAGGAAAGAACGGTGTACGGTAAAATGAAGTTTCTTTATTAGGTAAATAATAAAAATGGGTTGAGAAATTTGGTGAATTTTAAGCGAAACTGGAAGAATGTGGGTCACGTGTGAGTCGATAGAGGGAGGAATGGGAGGGAAGATGAGGTTTTGGAAGGGCGAAGGAGGTGGTGAAGCTACGAAATTTTACAAAAGCCCAAAAGTTTGGAAATTTTCAATATTTTCCCAGGAAATCATCTAAAGTATAATTTTGACTAAGATAGCCTTACTGATATTCGCCAGATCACCCGACTCGATCCACCCAATCAATTCGAGGCAAGCCAATCTAAATGTTTAAATGGATTACTCATCCGGCCCCTAGCACACGCTAAAATTTGCCCAAAAGTTAGTCAGGTGATACTTGTGATGAAGGAAAATAAGGTGTGGAAGGTTGATGTGCGGAAGGGTAAGCTTGGATTTATAGATGGGAAGTGAAGGAATGAGAGAAGGAAGAAGGGAAACAGAAAGGGAGAGAGGGAGAGAGAAAGTAACCATACGGATAATCAGGGTTTGTGTATACGAGAAAATTAAAGATTCAAGGATAGTTAGTTCCATAACAATAGTAGTAAGCAATAGTTTTTAAGTGTCGTACAAGGTAGAGTATTTGAAGGTACGTACATCTGGAAAAGGGTAAACTTCTATAAGCTAGCCATACTAGATCAACATATCAGCATTATATCACGGTAATTTTTATACATGTAGCATAGGATTTGACCCTATCCTATAGCCTTTACGTAACAAAGTTAATACGGGAAATTTTAACATGTATATAATACAATATTGAAGAAGAAATTATAGGAGGATGTAAAAACGTAGCAAGTTAGTATATACACACCTGGCTAGTGTAAAATTTGAAACGATGTGTTTCAAGAGACTGACCGTCCGACCGACCGGCCGTCAAATACTGCAGGATTCCTAAACATTATAGCGAGATGGGAACCTCTATGATAACCTTGAGTAAATATATAGCTATCGTAACTTATTTTATCTGGCAAAATTCTCACTTTAGTTAGTTCCCTCAGAAGCGTGTTGGTCAATTTGAACTGGGTTAAAATTATGAGAGTCGTCAGGGATGGTGATGCTTGTACGGTTATGAGTGTGCATAAAAGATATTTAAACGGATTACTCGAAAAATTTAACTATGTTGAATCCTAACACAATATTTCTCACCAGGATATCCATGTATACAAAACAATTTAGATATGATGAGATATATGAACGCGTACAATCTCTCATATTACTTCAGCATTAAAGATAAATTATCGCGGGGACCTTGTTCCTTGTGGAGTATTTTCATGGGAACATAAAATACGACACATTAATTTACATGACTAGAGAAGAATATACCATCCATTATCCTACATTACTGAACTACAATGGAGAAAAATGCACATCGTAGGCTACCTACACAAGTTACCAACCGATTAACTTACTTCCATGGCACACTGATGACCATCTGAAAGGCGTGGGAAGGAAACTTCCCTTTTATTTTTCCTTTCACTGGAATGGAATTTTATATTTGAGTGAAAGTTTTCGCCATCACCCCCGCATCCACCCGATACGTTTCACCAAAGAAAAAGGTCAAGTTGACCGTAATGGAGAAACATACAAAAAGGACGCACCCGCTCATCCGCACACACCAGAAAAAACAAATCATTATAACCGTCATCTCTCAATATTTTCGGAGAATTAATCTCACGAGAAAAGCGCCAACATGACAAGATGTATAAGTCTTTCCAAACTTGTTTAAGCTGATTTAATGGGATTTTGAATGAATAAATGCTAGATCTATGAGGAAATTCTCATAGACAGTGTTAAAGATTTCCTTAAACTTGTATATTCACAGACAGAGTTTTGACGAGTTTTATAAATTCCGTTATATTGCATAACGGTTGACGGTAATGGTGATGCAATTATAATGATAGGAAACTACATGACACATTAATTAGCTTACTATTATAGTAGGTTGAAATGTAGATAACAATTGGGACAACTAGCCTTTAGAAAAAGTTTTTGTATCAACACTACGAGTAAATGACAGTAGTGAAACGATTTCATGGAATGTCGATGGTTTATCCTTGTTGCGGGAAATTTGATACTAAATGCGCAAACTTTGCATATGCGAATGTATTTACTAACATAGTGCATTCATCGAGGCTGCAAACCGTTCTTTAAAATGTCCAATAATTCTAATTCGACAGTGGTAATGATGCAACTTCGCATGAAAAATTATAGTATAAGATATCAGACCAATAATAAAGATTTATCGAGGTATGTATGTACCGCAGAACTACAATTTTTGGTCCCAAATACTTGAAAAACATTTTGGATGTGTTGTTAATCCAATACCATAACCTAAAATTTTCTTTATTGCAGGATTACAATGTTGGCTAAATTCCTCAATGCTTAACCCACTTGATCGGTTATGTGCTGAAAGTTTTACCAGACTTGATAGTGCTGTAAAATGTCAATTGATGTCTAAACGGTAAAATCATATACACCCAAATCCTCACTATTTCTTTTGCTTACGATGAGTTTAAATTTATCGATAAATTGGAGGCTGTTTTGACATTTGTAGAAAGTATATTGGCTCAGCCGTCAGAAGTCGGAATATGCAAGTCCGTTAACAACGATAATGGTGGAGAAATCATCATCTTGCGCCCATATTATATGTAATTAACAGGTAAGTGAAACTTGACGGTAATCGTGAATTTAAGTGTAGCGTATGAAATGGTAAGATACATTGTTGGACAAATTAATATTAACAGATCCAATTACAATACTGATGTGATCTGTGAGAATTAATTAATGGCGGAACAGCAAAAGAACGTTACGATGGTGCAAGATACCCTTAATTTGAGTATGTATCACCAGTACTGGCTGGAATACGGGGAAGATGGAAGAAGGAGAAATTTTGTAATGCGCGATCGAATTAAAGTGAGCTATTGAGTGTATACATAACGTCCAATAAGTGCGAAAAGCCAATCCATATTCCCGATCAATGTGACAATTAGTGCGGTGGTTGATAAGCCAATGGTACAGTTGTTGGTTTAACGAACATTTGATGCGAAATTTGTTTAGTATCGGGGTATCGCTTCCGATAAGGAACGGTATGTCACAGTTTTATCTGTGAAACGGCAACTTCCGGGACCATGAAAGAAGTTGAGGCTAAACCATTTTTGATAGAATTTTCTTAGTACACTGCTCTACGCATCATTTTAACAAAATGGATAAAAGAGTGATTTGTATTAAATTATTTTAAGTATGAGAGAGTCAACCATGTGTCATAAGTTTTCAATGTATAAAATCTTTAAAATTGAAAGAAAGCTCAGTTTACTGACTGGATAACTTACTATTTATGCAAGCATGTATGCATGCATTGCATTTCATGCATACATATGCATGTATGTGCCCTAATCCGATTTACGGGACTGAAAAGTTTCGATTAAAGGCGATAAATAAATATATGTAGAGACAAGCATAATGCTATAATCCATGTATTTAACGGAATAAAATTAAAATGATACATCGCAAGAGATGGTGACCGGATACAGGCACAGTATAATGCTTGAAACAGCAGTAGTTGGAATTATTTTATGAAGAATATCTCACAGTAAGTCAAACGAATCAAGGCGTTAACCGCTTGTCGAAATGCATTGTGACAGTGTAGATAACCGGGTGATATATTTCAATTAATCCTGGATCGAATAAGAGGCTGGAGAAACGGGCAGACTACCATAGTAACCGAAAAGATATTACGTCTTATCAAGGCCGAATTTTTCTGTAAGTCACCCTTCATCAACCAGCAGCAAGGGAAGTCTCCCTGATGAAATATACAAAAGAAGAGGACAGTTAAAGTATTCAAGAGCCAACCGTTGGTTATCCACATCATATCCCGTTAAACTTGCCTACAAATACGACAAATCTTTTAATCGGCAAAGTCGTCCGATAAAAACAAATCCGAGTCGAATTCACATAATCCCGAATTACTGTAAATTGAGCAAAGCACCGAAGTACCGTGCCAAGACGATTATTTTTGTCCCGAAAATCTTTCAATTTTTCGGTAAACCCGAATTGAACTTATTCGATTTAAAGTTTACCAAATCGCCGAATTTTGCCAAGATGTCTTGAATAAAGTTAAAGCCGAATGGGATCCGGTGGTCGGGTATACTTAGACATCATCCCGTTTCCGTTTACCGAAGTCTGGTAAATTGTATGCCGATACGGCGGAGCGTGATATTGTTGTCGATGATCCAGGAATTTGAGTAAATGTTCCTCCTTTAAACCATCGATCGTGATCTCTTTGACGTTGAAGTTCCATCTTCCGCTTTTCATGGGGATCGGCTAACTCTAAGCCTTGAAATGGGGTAAATGCTATAGTAGATACTATACCTCCGGTGACTGTACTATTCCCAGATGTATTTATACCAATTCCTGAAGTCCGAATACCTCTTCTCTCAAGCTCACTACTATCTGCGTTAATGGATGATGAAGATTCGTATGATAAACCCCGAATCGTAGACATAGTTCCATTATTTAACGGTGCAATTGCATCCCATCCGGCGTTCTTCTTGCTTTTTTTGGCTTTGACTCGTAAATTAATTTGTAACGCACGAATTCGTCCCTCGCCTTCTTGACCAATTGTACCTAATCCTTTCGTTGTATCTCCATAACCGACTTCTTTCTCTTCTTTACCAAATGGCATTCGATTTTGTGCTCTTCTCAACTCAGTCATGGCAGTAGCTTCTTTTGCTTTTCTAACACGTTTACCACCTCGTTTACGAGCAGGTTTATCATCAGGCGCAGGAAGCGCCCTTACTCCTCTATTTGGTGGTGCTTCAGTTAGCTTTCTAAACCGTTCTAAACATTGTTCCTTCAATAACTCTCCTTGTTTCCCATCTGTGTAACTACGCGATAAATCTATCCGTGCCGCTATAACAACTTTAGCTGAAACTATACGCATGGCTTGCCTTTTCAAGTCACTGGGTGCTTCTCGAATAATTGGTGAAAAGTAAAGATAACCTTGATGCTGCACACCAACATTCGTTGCTAGGCCCGTTTGTGCCTGTTTCTTGGATCCCAATGGAGGAATATTGCAAGATGGAGTTTTGGCCAAACCTTGCAATCCTCCAGCAATATTTAAAAATTGGGCTGCTGAAAGCGATCCAACCAACGCAGTTAAGTTGGGCGCAAACATATTCATTCGAGATTCCACATAATCAGTTAACAATTTTTTAGCTTTGGACAATTGCAAAGTACGCTCACACGCTTCCAACACTATTCCAAGTTCCTCAGCTGTCATTTCCCGTCCCCGTGTAGTCGTAGCTTCAACCGTAACTACCATCAAAGTTGGACCATCCAAAACACTCTTCAATGATTGCCCAACAATATTATCCGTATTGATCGATTTATCCCTTAAATTATCCATTGGTCCATTACCAATAATAGCTACCGTTTTAGCATAGTCAATCGAATTTGTAATTAGAGTTTCCAACTCTGGGAACCGAATCGAATAATGATCACGAATAAACTTATGATTAAATATTATCGCACTGTCAATCGACGTTGAAAGTGCGTTAGATTGTGTTAAAATCTGATATTCTGGATTATCCTCCAAGCATGAGTACGTATTGCGCTTTTCCGCTGGAAGATTTTGATATTGTGTAACCTTCTATACACACATGTTAACTCTATTTTTTTCGTTCAGCTTAGATATTCCCATGGCAACTCGTCCTCCGACTTACCTCTAAAACTGGTGGTAGCATTTTCATAAGTAACGATGCGTCGCGCGCCGTTTTAATATCTCCAAAATGTTTTCCTGGTATGCCTTTACTATTTTTTTCACTGAGTTGTCTTCCATTTACTTGACTGTTATTCATTAAATCATTTTTTTCGTTTTTCGGCATGTCATCGTCATCTTTCACCACATCAACTTCCATATCATCCACCAAATCTATATCATTTCCCTGGTTAATATCCTCACTTAACTCAACACCATTTTCGTGTGGGTTAATTCCCCCAAAATCTCCAAAATCATTTAAAAGTTCATCTACTAATGTAGCCATAACTTAAAATTGGTTAAATATAATAACTATTAATCTAGGTAAAAGGGTTCATTTCCCTTCAGTACACGAAATTCCGTTTTGGAAATAATCGGATAAAATTTTATTCCTTGGCGGGGTGCCTCACGTGATTTACTCTTTGAATTTTTTTCGAAGCAGGTGGACAAGGGAAAGGTTACATGTTGAAGTGTTCAAAGTATTCTACTTTAAGGTAAATGCGAATAATTTTTTCAAATTTTACAACAGTACGGGTTGTAATGAAATTATTTATATTTTGAATTTATTGTGGATAAACTTTAACGGGTTAAATTTTTTGTGAGGCAAAGAAGTGAGAGATAATCCATACAGCGAGCTGTTGAAAGTATTTCGCTCATCTAAACGAAAAAGTTGTGGATTAAGATTAATCGTTAACAATGGATTCATCACGAGCGCCTCCGCGCGTAAAAAATAAGCAAGCGGCAGAAATTCAAATATCAGCCGAACAGTTACTTCGTGAAGCTGTTGATAGGCAAGAAACAAAGGTACAGGCGCCGACGCAACGGTTTGCAGATCTAGAAGAATTACACGAGTACCAAGGCCGAAAACGAAGAGAATTTGAGGATTATGTACGTAGAAATCGGATTAATATGCACAATTGGCTGCGCTACGCTGCGTGGGAATTGGAGCAAAAAGAATTTGCACGAGCTAGATCAATATTCGAACGTGCACTCGATGTTAATCCTACCAACATTGTTTTATGGGTTCGGTATATCGAATCAGAAATGAAAAATCGAAATATTAATCATGCACGCAATCTACTTGATCGAGCTGTGACTTTACTACCAAGGGTAGACAAGTTATGGTATAAGTATGTTCATATGGAAGAAACATTGAGTAATGTAGAGGGCACCCGTTTGGTATTTGAAAGATGGATATCCTGGGAACCGGAAGAGTCTGCCTGGAATGCTTATATAAATTTTGAAAAACGGTATGGGGAGTATGATCGAGCTCGATCAATATTTGAGCGATTTGTATTAGTACATCCGACACCAAAAACGTGGATCAAATGGTCACGATTTGAAGAAGAGAATGGATCTAGTGATCTCGTTCGTGAAGTGTTTGGCAATGCTGTCGAAACATTAGGTGATGAAAATATGGACGAACAAATCTTTATTGCTTATGCACGCTTTGAAACTAAGCTTGGTGAGTATGAACGTGCTAGAGCCATTTATAAATATTCGTTGGATCGTATGCCGAGGTCTAAATCGCGAATTTTACACAAAACATATACCCAATTTGAAAAACAGTACGGGGATAAAGATGAGATTGAAGCTGTTGTGATTACAAAAAGACGAGTGTTATACCAGGAACAGCTGAAAGAAACACCGAACAACTATGACATTTGGTTTGACTATATTGCGTTAGAGGAGAGTACAGAAGATGCTGATCGAATAAGAAATGTTTACGAGCAGGCCATTGCACAGTTGCCACCGACACAAGAAAAGCGGCATTGGAGACGATATATTTACTTGTGGATTTTCTATGCGCTATGGGAGGAGAATGAAGCCAAAAACTGTGAAAGGGCACATCAAATATACCAGGAGTGTATTAAATTAATACCGCATAAAACGTTTACGTTTGCTAAAGTATGGTTAATGAAAGCGGAATTTGAAATTCGACAGCAAGATTTAACTGCCGCTCGCAAGACTATGGGTCACGCAATAGGAATGTGTCCGAAAGATAAGTTATTTCGGGGGTACATTGAAATGGAGATGAAGTTGTATGAATTTGCACGATGTCGAATTTTACATCAAAAGCGCATTGAATGGAACCCGATGAATAGTCAAGCGTGGATTAAATTTGCTGAATTAGAACGTGGGTTGGATGACCTTGATCGAGCAAGAGCTATATTTGAGATAGCAATTGAACAAGATCCACTGGACATGCCTGAATTGGTATGGAAAGCGTATATTGACTTTGAGGAGGAAGAGGAGGAGTATGACCGGGCGCGAAGATTGTACGAAAGATTACTGGAAAAAACAGATCATGTTAAAGTGTGGATAAGTTATGCGAACTTTGAGATAAACGTTCGAGACAGCGATGAAAGCGATACAGAGAATCATGTTAGTGAAGAAGCCAAACAACGAGCACGCAAAATATTTGAGCGGGCTAATCAAACCTTTCGGGTCAAAGACTTGAAAGCAGATAATGTAGCCTTATTAAATGCGTGGAAAGCCTTTGAGAAAATGCATGGATCTCACTTAACCATTCAACAAGTGGAAAAGATGATGCCACGACGAGTGAAAAGACGACGTAGAGTTGAAAATAATTGTTTTGAGGAGTATATTGATTATATTTTTCCTGCTGATGAAGAACGTGATGGTAACATGTCGAAATTGGTACAAATGGCCCATAAATGGAAGCTACTTCAGCACACCACTCCGACGGCACCGTTGGCATTAGCCGATTCTGATACAATGAATCCTGAAAGTGAATCGAATGAAGTTAACGAACAATCTAACATGGAGTACACGGTAGAAGAACCTGTTGAAACTAATACAAATGAATTATCATCGACAAACCATATTAGCAGAAACCCTGATGAAATTAACGCACTGACTGATGAAAAGATGAATTTAATGAACACTTAAATCAAGAAATGCATAATAAATCATCATGAACAAACAATCATAAAGCTTTTTTTCTCTTGCACTTCGACGCTCTCCATACAACAGTAATTCCCTAAAACGGAACCTCTGGACGAAGGATGGTACATCACGTGGCCCAGCCTTGCGGTATTCGAGGAAGTAGCATCCAGGCGTTGAGAATTTCCATTTCTGGTAGGCGGAGGATTGTACGCCGACGGTTTAATATTTATCCGATGCCGTGGCAAGTTTTAAAGGAAAAGTTGATGTGAAAGGATTAGATATAAGGATGTGAGTGAGTGATGAAAAGAATATTCTCTATTTTCTCTTATCTTGAACATATTTATTGAAAAACAATTTAGAATTCCTAGGGTGCGTGCGTGCATATATGCCTGCGTGTGTGGTTAGATAGGTGAAAATGACTACACAGCCAAAAGTATTACTTCTTGATAATTTTCCTAAGTAAGTTTTTAATTTTCTCAGGGTCGGTAGTCGCCTACAAGAAAGGGTAAAATTGAAATGTTGGGATATCAGTTGATGTTATATGAAGAGTCGTAGATGTGGAAGAGAGTGTATGAAACTTTCTAACGACGGGGAAAATACTCTGTGAATTTGACGTAGTTATGCGAAGGAATCGTGGAAGCGACTTTTAGAAGTTGCTGAAGTTATTAAACCATTTGCGGAAAATCGGGAGGAATTTTTACGATTATGTCGTGCTGGTAAAGCCGATGGAGCGATAGTTTTGCTACGAACGTTTGGCAGTGCAGAAAAATTGGGATTAATAGACGATGAATTCCTAAGTGCACTCCCCAAGACTATTAAATTTATCAGTCACGCTGGAGCAGGCTATGATTCAATCGACATTGAAGCGTGCACAAAACATGGAATACTCGTATCGAACGTTCATAATGCAACGGACAATGCAACAGCGGATATAGCACTATTTTTAATTATCGGGGCTCTAAGAAACCTGAACGAAGGCATGAATACCCTTCGTGCAGGGAAATGGATGGGTGACCCAATGATGAAGGTTGGATCAGAAATCCACGGAAAAACTTTAGGTATAATAGGAATGGGAAAAATTGGACGAAGTGTGCGAGATAGAGTTTTACCGTTAGGCATGAAGGTAATTTACACAAATCGTAAACGACTACCGGAAGAGCTAGAGGGCCAAGCCAATTTTGTAACATTTGATGAGGTGCTTGCTCAAAGTGACGTTTTGAGCTTTAACTTACCGTTAAATGTGAGTGTGAACTTTGAGATAATAGACATGTTGGACATTCTGCAAAATAGGCAGTGGGATAAGGCTAAACAAGGGCAAGAATGAACTTCCAAAGTGGAATGGGCAAGAGCAAAAAGAAGAATGAGATACTGATTAACGGTTTTTTGAATGTTATGTAGGCTTCTACCCGACATCTGATATCGGATGCGGAATTTGGGCGCATGAAAAAAGGAGTTTTTATCGTTAACACAGCGCGCGGAGCCATTATTGATGAAGCGGCGTTGGTTCGAGCGCTTGAATCGGGGCAAGTTAAATCGTGCGGACTCGACGTTTTCGAGCAGGAACCCGAAATTCATCCCGGTCTTATCGGGAACCCTAATGTTATACTGCTTCCTCATTTAGGGACATGGACGTACGAGGTAAAGTAATTTTGGGTTTAATATTGTGTTAAGTTAGCGTGATTGGGTTAGGTTAACAGTTAAAATGGGTGTTTGGTGAGCACAGACTATGGAGTTGATGGAACACGAATGTATTCGCAACGCAATATCTGCAATCAAGACGGGAAAGCTGGTGACTATTGTACCAGATCAAGAGAACCTTGTTCAGCAATAGTATAGTAACAAGAGAGAATGAAGGTTTAGCACTTTCTTACAATGGAATTGGATGTATTTGGTGTAACGTGGTTAAACTAGGTACGGACTCTTCTGATTGTTTAGTTAGATGATGGGGGGATACGGGTTACGAGGCGTTTATTCAGTAGACGGACTCCGAAGAAATTCGACATAATAAACCAAATTGTGTATGTGAATGCAGAGTGTAGAAAGGGTTACTGCCGGTAAAATGAAGTGCATGAAGGAAGAGGAAGATTAACAGGATAATTTGTAACAATGAGTAAAGGTGAAAATGGTTATACCCTAGTGTATAGGAGAGCATGAGAATGGTATACAAATAGGATAAATTAAAGGAAAATTACAACAGGTGAATGTTACGGTATGTACCCGAGAAGAACAAAGGGTACCAGAGATGAAGAGAAATATTAATTAGCTATGGTATGTGTTAACTTGTTAATTTAATGAATTTTAGAGCGGGTCGGTACGATGTATAGTGCGAGACATGGCGTGGGAGTGTAGAAAAGAGGTAAAATGGGGATTGAGAAACACGGTGAAGCAGGTATGAGAAATATGCTCATTAAATAGTATTGAAGATAAAGAGTGTGTAAATGAGACGAGGATTTAACTAAATCAATTTAGCAGATAGGGTAAAGTGTAAATATACGACTAACTTATTAACTCAAGCTGTAGTAAAGGATAAATGGACAAAGTAACCAAACTTTTACATGAAAAATTTCCTAATCCGGTCAATTCCAAGACAGCATCAACAACGACGCCACAGATGGCATTGGTGGTGTGGCGCAAAGTCACGAGATGTGATGGATTGTGGGACGATGAAGAATTTTGGGCGAGAGCATGGGCGTGTACACACGTTTACGCATATGTTCGTGCATTAATACGAGTATGCGAGTATTAAGCACTAAGATTAAAAGTTAAAGGTACGATAACAAACTAGGGAATATATTTATCGTACAAGGCAAGTTTTCACTTCCGAGACTAAAGAGCATGGGCAACGGTAAATCAATATACCTACGTATTTTTTACACGTGTAGGTTTAGTGGAGGTGAATATCATGGAATCGTTAACTAAACGAAAGTAGTCGAGCCAGTGAAATTTCGGGGGAAGGTTTTTTGTTTACGATGCATACAACTTTTAATGGGTATGGGTTCGTTATCGGGTTACCCATTACTCTAGGTTACGTCAATCAGGAATTGAGTGTGCTGACAGGCGCACTGGTGTAAAATTATTTGATGTGGTAGTTGTGTATCATGTGATAATGGTTATGTTAACTTCAGGGATAAATTATGTATGGTAGTGTATATTAAGAGCTGAACTCGCGTATACACATACGTGCATAAAATTTAATTTACCAGGAAGTTCGATGGATGCTGATCACTGTAAAAGGGGAATACGCTAGTTGTCAGTTAATGAGTGTGCTACAATATCGGGATTAACCAACTGCGAATATCCGTTAAATGTACGTTTCGGAATAAACGTTCTATTAAGTTCACGCTACGTATATCAGACAAATGATCGGCGCGCTACTGAGCCTTAGTGTTCAGATGAGTGACGTGCGAGATATCTAGTTGACTAGCTGCTCAACAGTCAACTTAACAATAAGACGAACGACCGACTTGACATCACGGCGGGACACTCCCCATGAGACTATTAATTTTACCAATATGATACGCCGGCTAATGTTAGTTCCGAATTGGTAGCTGCCGGTCAGACAGGCTTGTCAATGGTTGGTAATGTAATAGATCGTGAAGGTTAATTGTAAACCCGCCAAGTGCGAAAATGAGAATGAGATTTCACGATAATGCGTGTGTGCATGCATGAATTTGTGCCGGCAAAAAACTTTGGATACAAAATGGAATGCATTCACGCTCGTTGCGACAAATGCAGGGTGATCCCGCTACGATGATAGTAAATATTGTAAGGCGGGACGATGAAGATTTTTACGAAAGATTAAAGTGATGACGCTAACGGGAAGGAAGAGTATAGACGAAAGCTAAAGCACGGGTGAATTAGTGACACATGTTCCACTTGTAATGGTAAATACATGTCTAAGACAGAACCCTGCTGTTGATAAGCTTTTAGTGAAAGCTAATAAAGGAGCAGGTGAGAGTGAAGAAGTGAGTCTGTTTTGGCAGATACGATATTACGAGCAATTAGGTTGACCAAATTACAATGCAATCGAAACGTTTAGGGACAGTATACAGAACGCTAGATGTAAGGGAGAGGTGAGATATGCGTAAGCATTGATATACGCGAGCTTGTTCGTTCGCATAAAGAAACGGTAAAGGGCGCGGGACTGTTTGAGCGCCGTTAAGTAAACTCATGGCAAGACTCGTGAAGGGAGAATTGACAGATGTATAGTATTGAAGATAGTGAACACAGATGTATGTAAATTGACAAAGGATGCGGGTAAGGAGGGGCAAAAATGAGGAATAGAATTCATAGTGTGTATGCAATAAGAGAAAATCAAGTTAACGGCATGCGGGTTATGAGACGAATCAGGAGGAACGGGTTAAGGAAGAGAAAGGATAGTTCAACAAGTGGCAAGAAAAAATGAAGGAAAAGCAAGGGAAAAGGCTAGGGAAAAAAAATGACTAACTAGCAGGAAAAATTAGTGGCGACGCCCTGATTGCATAAGCGGAAAATTTAAACCGAAATAGGGAGTGATAATTGGAGATTGCCAGATTTAGGCAACGAAAACTGCACAGGTTTGTGTGGGTGAAGCGGGAAAGAAAATAAATTGAGACTCGAGTCTACGAGTAAACGAATACACAAAAAACAATATGCAAAAAAAAAGAGCAGAAGCGTGCAAGCCAATTCTTAAACGGAAAAATGTTTGATGATAAGTCGGGCAAACTTTTATACGCATATGGATAAAAGAGATATGAAGGTGACACAAATGCATAATAGACTACTATAGAAGCGAGGGGGACGATGAAGATAACGACGGTGATAGTAGCAATGATGGGTGATAGTGGTGATTATGACGACGCAAAAGTGGTGGTGATGGTGGTTGTAGTAGTAGTGAGTAAAGGGTTCTGTAGCGGAAATCTCAGCATTGTCAGGGAAAAGATGGTTATAGCACAGCAAAATATAAATTAGAGGGCAAAACAAAGGTATGGATGAAAATTAGTTGAGTGCATCCAGGTATAAGATAATAGTACAAGATAGCGGGATTTGGTAAAAGAAAGCGGATCGAAAAGGAAATAGAGATGAATTGATGCGGAACATTTGGAAATTTATTCGTCCAACAGCATGTGGCTTACGTAAAGGGGAGAGGAGATGAAGCTACAAGGGATGGTGGGTTGATGTGAGTGTGCGCGGGAAAATAGAAATTAGGTTAACATTTGGAATATTTAGCGAGCGAAATACACCGGTATAGTACAAACAAGTTTAGCGCTATAGGTGAGCAGGGGAGGGGAAAAAAGAAGGAGCTGTGGAAAAGATAGTAATTTAGAGAAACAACCCAGAAAGTGTAAGAATACTAATATGTGTGATTGGCTGGATAAGGTGAATGGACGAATAGAAGCGTATGTGGGCGGTGGTAATTATGGGTCTAGAATGCTTAATTTGGAAAGAATTAACGTGATTGGGAAGGAAGTGTATTTTTTGGGCTGAATATTGAATTTTTAATACGAAATGAATTGAGCTAGAGGGTAAAAATGTTGAGACGAGATGGTAAAAAGAAACAATATAAGAGGGAAAGAGGGTGTCTATGTGCGTGTACGTGTGTGCGTAAGACGAGATGAGATGACACGCCGTGACGTGCCCCATGCCTTGCCTTAAATCGCAGGTTGTCAAACCAGGCGAACAAATGTGATGCAATTCGACGGTAACTGGTCAAATTAGCTTGATGGTTGATACGGTCATCAAATACGATCGACTAAATCATCATTTAGGAGGGCTTATACAGCATAGACTAAGATCATACCTAAAATAAAAATCTCTAGTACAGCTTTGCCTACCAGTTTGTATACACCCATGCTCGCGTACCCTTTGATAGGATCAAAATCCAAAGTCCCGAAGCCCAGGAAAAATTTTCACCAGTGAAGATAATAAATTTCTGTACAAAAATAAATGTGTTGGTTCGACTGCACTTTACACAAAACTAACAGTTGGTAGGAGGATTGGGGCGAAGCGGAGACGGATCAGAGGATGGATCAACGGGCTAATGGATTATTGTATTGATCAAGATACTTCCAAATAGTCGCACGAAGGGCTTTACCGCGCGGATGTCGGTCAAGCTTAGTGGGTGATTACAAGTTAACATTACGAATAGGTAAAAATACATTTAATTGAGTTATTCACTAATAAAAGGATTTAATTGTCTGGTCAAAGTATATTGTAAAAAACGTAACAAGGGAAATTACCAGCTTTTATCGTACTTGTAAATGACTATACAAGTACTGCTCTACCACAAGTTTTTAATTTTTCTATAAACGCTAGTGCGCGTATTGGTAAGTTTACGGGATAAATTACAGACTGACTCGGAGAGTCACCAAATTGCGTCAATTAAGTTGTAAAATTTAGAGGAACACCTGAATGAATTAGCCATTCAATTTACTCCGTAGTCCGATAGGGAAAGGGATAACGGAAGTAACCCTGAATGAACACCATATAGGGATGAGTATAAACGTTGAGCAAAACTTAACAACTGTGCCCAAATATTTTAGTCTGACATTTGATTGACCGGATGATAAGTGGGCGAAAAACTTGGGTAAGGCATACTTCCGTAACGTAGCCGATGTAGGAAGATTGATTCAACAGATACGGATTTCATGGCTGATAAAATATAGAGTGTGCATGAATGTGTATTGTATACACAAACTTACGGACGGAAATACTCAGATACGTACATACACATACGCCCAAGCACGTACATGAAGGCATGCATATATGCATACAAACCTCCATACATGTACATACACACTTACTTGTATGCATGAATGAATGAGCGGGCAAGTGAGCATTCTTTCCCTTTAGTTCTTGGTTCCCGGCTGTGTTGCTCATTGGGTTGACAAGTCTGTCTCATTAGAGTCACGCGGGCATTCCTACGGAAATACATATAAATATCTCAGCATCCCGTGTTCCAAACGTGCTGAAATTTCCCTTTTCTTTTTTCCTCAGGCGCTATCCTCCATACATATATATCTGTGTATAATTTAACGTCCTGTTCCCATATTCCTTTCTATTCCTACTTCATCAAACCCACCAAATCCTTCTGATCAACTTAATTACCACTTTACGCTTGACCCTTTTTTCGATTTTTCTCTCATCACCCCTTCTACTACTTCTATCCATATTATCCTGTCCTTCCTCTCATTTTCTTTTACTTCTCCTCCACTTCTACTTACACGATTAGTACTCTTGATCTAGTTTTTGTACTTCACTATTCGATATTCTTCGCCTTGTCACATTGCTACCCAATTTTACCCATTTTCTTCCCTTTCCAGTTATTCTCAAGATGCTCCTAAGGACAATTTCCCTAACAAGTGCTCTTTGCTTTCTCGGCTCTACTTTGGCGTTTCATGTTAACGGTGTCGAGAACCCAAAAAAGACGCCTCCTGTTGCCAAGGCTGTTACCGGGAAACTTGGTGATGCTGCTGCTTTGGAAAACAATCCACCCGGGGCAGTCTACATTGCCAACTTTGTATCCCAACCTGGTGCTGAGTTCCCCATAACCGGTGTTGTAACAGCTATGACACCTCCCAATCGTAAAGGCGTTCTCATTGCATTGTCTTTATCAGGCTTACCAGCGTCCCCAACTCAACAGCTCAGTAAGTTACTCATTCCTTATCCGCCTCTTATTACTTGCCTGTTTGGTTTGGTGAGGTTTGCTTCATCATTGCTTAATATAAGTTTCACCTCGATTATTGTTTTTTATTTCACATTCGTCTCGTGCCTTATCACGACTTCCTGCCCTATTCGAATTCTCAATTTTTACTCTGTTTGGTCAATTTGGCACCTTGATATTAATATCGAACTTGTTTAGTGTACCATGTTCATGATCAACCAGTTGCACCCGATGGAAACTGTGGTTCTACCTTGGCACATTTAGATCCGTATATTCGTGGTGAGAATCCTCCCTGTGAACCTATGGATCCAAAGACTTGTCAAGTCGGTGATTTAAGTGGTAAACACGGAAATATCACTTCCCCTTCATTCTATACTGTGTAGGTTGCTATTATTCCCTTTTCCTCTCCCCTTTCTTTCCACACCCCTATTGCTTTATACTCTTTCATTGTCTCCTTCACCCCTTCGACTTACAGTTTTATCTTATATCGTTTATACTTGCCATCATACATACTCTCATTTGCTTATTCGTGAATTGCTTTCATCAATATCCCTTTCCAAAAAATTTCCCTCATTTACCTTATAGGGTATGAATGGATATGATATATATCGCCTTATTCATGCCTAGTCTCACTTGTTACAAGTTTATCTTTGTAATGTATCATGTTTCTGATCGGCTTCATCTTTCTGTCCCGTCCCTTTAAATTTTATGCGGGTCCAGGATGGTCGATGGCTTATTCTCCCACATCAAAACTTGCATTCTTTTGCCTTTTCATTCTCACCTCTGCACAAACCTTTAGCTTTTGCTGACTTTCATATCCCTTAGGTATACCGATAAATTTCTTACACTTACACCTGGTGTGGGCGCTTTCTTCGGAAATCGAAGTATAGTTATCCATTTACCCGACAAGAAACGAATTGCTTGTGCAAATTTTTCCGTGATAACACAAGCACTTCCAAGTAATGCCAATCTGGCCAACTGTCCACCTAATGGAACACCTGCCCCGGCAACATCTCAGCCCGCTGTTCCATTCCCTGCTCCCGTCTCACCGCCTGGTATGCCGGTTCTTCCACCGTCTCCGCCATTGCCTCCCTCTCTGCCTGACCAATCTGCTTTTGCTCCAGAATACGGTGCTTTGCCTTCAAAATCACCAAGTTATTCCTCTCCCACGATCTCAATGGGATCTGGTATAGAACCTGGTGCATCGGGAAATCTAAAGTTCTCTAATGGTGCCCCTGTTAGCATTCCTTCGTACGGAACACCTTCTACTTCACCACCCCTTTTTACTGGGGCTGCTTCGGGTTTATCGATAAACAAAGTTTTGGTCGTCCCCTTACTATTTTCCATCTTCGTATGATCGGTGGAGTTCCAACTTCATCATTAAGAGAGGATTACATGATCAATAATCCCTCTTCATTCATTGTATATGCTTGTACAACTGACCACCTCATCCCGGTCTTCTTTCTTCTGGCTTATAGATTTCCCGGTGCTCTGATGCCCTTTCTATTATCCAGACTTACATTTTTATACACACTTGCATATACAGATGCGCATACTACCTTTACTCATACACACCTCATACACTCTTTCCTTTTTCAGGCACAATCGCTTTTTCCTGCTTATGCACTGGTACATACATTACTCATTAGTGTATGCGTTTGGACGTCAATCATCCCTCCGTTTCTATTCCTTCCTCGGCCTCTTAAGAATCTCACCCTAATTTAACGTTTGACTCACTTTCAATACTTTGCTGCATTCAATACTTTATAACCTTCCCGTTTCGGAAGTTGTGTATAATGTGCTCTTGAGACCCGGGGCATCTGCCAAGATTGCGCCTTCCACCCCGGAATTTCTTACAAATCAACCTTTCGTCCTCGTCTATTTAAACCCTTAGACGTCCCCCATTTATTGCCCTTGTTCTTTTTTCCTTTAGCTTGCACCCTTTTTTCTTAATGAGTGCTGGTCAAAGCTTGTTCTCTTTAACACATTACACTGTGTGCGCGTTACGTTGACTTGCCAATTCCGGAAATTATCTTTTCATTCTCTACACTCCATCACATTCCGCCGCTCAGACTGGTTGGTTCTCTACTAGCTATTGCCTTTAAACCGGCGTGTGCGTGTGTTAACGTGCACCTGTGTATGTGTGTTTGCCCTCGCCACATTGCTTGATTCACCTGTTCTCACAATGTTAATATCTGAGACGTTTCTCTACTTGCTCTCCCTAATTCTGGCGGTTTTGTCTTTTGTTCTTATCCTCCTCTACACTTATTTGGATGTCAATATGCTCAACACTTCCTCATCTCACGTTTCGGGTGTCACTGGTGATAAGCGCACTTAATATTTACGTGTTTATATTGTTGTATTTTTTACAATTTTTTGTCGTGACCCTACAATATTAGCCGCTTTGATGTATGTTAATCATGTTTTATCACGAATTATCATTTCGTAAAAGTTTAACGGCTAAATTTTCCAACTCGTTAACTTCTCTAGCACTTCCGTCACTCTGTTCATCCTCAAACCGCTCTACTATTTCATCTTCATTAGTATCCTCGTCCCCAGAGAACGTTGCTAGAGTTACGCCACCATGGTGCAACCCGCCTTCACGTTCGTCATCACTTCTAGTCAGCCAACGGTTTTTGCGTTTCTCTCGCTTTTCGGCCCGTTTCTCACGAACAACCTGCTTATCTTGGACATCAGCAATTTGAATACTTTCTTTTTCCCTCGTCAGGTAGCTCTTCTGCAATTCGCTTAACATGTTGTTTCCCTCTCCTTTGGGTGCAAGCTCCTTCAGGAATTTGTCCTCTGTTTCTATGTCGTAAGCTGGCTTTGGGTTTCCCTCATCATCAAAGAGAATTCGTACGCCCCTCGATTTAAATTTAAGCATTTTCTTACGTGACTTGAGCATTTTTTCTCGACGCTTAGAGTCAATATAGATAGTTTGATCGCCGTCGACAATTTTGCCAGCACCTGCTTTGAATCTGCCTGACGGTCCGGCAGTCGTAGCGTGCGAGCCCAATCCCTTCCCTGCCTCGTCATATACAATTCTTCGCTTAACTGTCATGAATGGCTGTTCCGTATCATCCTCTCCATCTTGATCCCGGTCCAGCAAACCTAAGTAATGTTTGGATAAAATATCTTGGTTTTTTCGCTCAAACATCCTGTCGTACTTTGTACGGACGTTTTCCTTCACCTTTGCAGACTGTGCTTTCTTTTCCCCTTCGGAATTCGTACTGCTATGAGCTGATTCGCTGTCACTGTCATGGTCCGACGAACTCGATTCAACTTGCAAATGCCTTGACGCGCGAGGTGCATTTTTAATGGATTTCACATCAACTCCTTGTATAAACTTAATTTTGGGCGTGCCGGGCAATCCAATAGCGGCGGCGAATGCGTCAAGATCTAAATCTTCCAGGTGAAAAACACTTTTATCCTTTTGTATATGTATGCTTCTAACGTAAGATGTGAAGGCTTTTTGACCAAGGTACTTAATTTCGGGATATTTGAAGCACAGATTTTGCAGTTGAGGTTTTATGGACTTCAACTTGGTAGCCCGTACATTTAAGTTTTCAATAGGGACCTTATGTTGTTGTAAGCGTTGGAGCATAGGAGCCTGTTCACTAGGGTCGAGAAATAGAACCGCATGGCCATTGTTCTCGTATCGCGCGGTACGACCAACACGGTGGATGTAAGTGTCGGCGTCCTCTGGACAGTCTACTTGCACTACCCAATCTACAGTCGGGAAGTCAAGGCCTCGTGATGCTACATCAGTGGCGAATAAACAGGATGATTTAAGCTTGGAAAATTTCTCGACGATGTCTAGTCTGCGGGTTAATTTTTGTCGACCATGTAGGTGTAGTAACGGGGTCCCAGGCTGCAATTTACAAAAAGCTTCAAAGATAAATCTCACCTGTTTACCAGATGATAAGAATATCAGACATTTTTTACTTTTTATTGTCCGAATAAAACTCCAGAGGACATCAATTTTTTTGGGCAGTTCAGTGACAATGTAACTTTGTTTCAGTGTGACGGGTGTTGATGTATCGTGATCCTCATGAACCGAAATGTACTCGGGATTATTAACGTTGAGCCGAACTAAATCGGATACTCGCTTAGTTTGGGTAGCCGAAAATAACATAGTTTGACGAGACCGGGGTAGGTATTCCATTATGGCATCTACTTCGTGCTGGAACCCCATGTCGAGAATTCTATCAGCCTCATCCAGAACAAGAATTTCAAGATTATCAATCGTAAAATTAGGCGTTTGGGATAGGTGTTGGAGAATTCGGCCCGGTGTTCCAACGCATACGTTCATGCGAACCATAGCGGCTTGTTCCTCGCGTAGACTCTTTCCGCCGATTATCAGCCCTGCTGCGAATAGATGTCCCCGACTTCCTATTTTATGGAGCACATTGAAAATTTGAGCGGATAATTCGCGGGTCGGAGAGATTATCAAAGCTGCTAAGCCAGCATCTGGCCCGACACAACGTTTTCGGTATAAATTTTCCAAAACTGGAATTATGAATGCTAGAGTTTTCCCACTTCCCGTTCGCGCTGATCCCACGATATCACGTCCCATTAAACCGTGCGGTATGGCACATGCTTGAATTTCTGTTAGCTTAACGTAATGATTATCGCGCAAGGCCTGAAGTGTATATCGTGATAAAGGAAGTTGATCAAACTTGCTGAATTTTTCCCGGGTCACATCCAGTTCTTTAATAACTTGATTCAACTTTTCTATTTCATCCCATTCTCGTTTTCGTTTACAACTTTTGATTTGTTCCTTTTGCCTGGTTTTCTGCCCCCTGTCATCCTTTGCCGTTGTCATTGTATATCACGAAAAAATTCCGTTGTTACCGCGGATGCGCGTGTATGCTCCTGTTCAAAATGTCCAGTCCTCTACCTGAGTCTCTCGATTCGATTGATCGCGAAGCCAAGGAGTTTGAAAAGGTGAGCTACCTGGCACGTTTTTGTGAATTCCTGTTCTACTTTGCCGACCTGGGCAAACGCGTACGTGCGCGCGCGCACGTGTGTTCGCAATAATTTATATGCACAATATTGGATAAGGGTGGTTTGATTAACCAAGTAGACCAATTCTAGGACGTTGAAATAAATCGTAAGTACACCACCACTCCCACACTTTAACCCGCATCTGTAAACCCCGTGATGCGTATGTATCCACGTTAAACAACCATGCCAAAGGTATAATGAACGCTTTTCGCCTCGATTCTTACGCTGTACTCGATCTACAACCTGGTATACCCGAATCAAAGATTCGTGAAGTTTATCGTAAAAAATCCCTGTTAATTCATCCCGACAAAACCGATAATCCTTTGGCCAGCGAAGCGTTTGATCGATTAGCCAAGGCCCATCAAACTTTGGCAAATGAAAGTGAAAGATCTAACCTGGACAGTGTAATTGCCGATGCAAGAAGGTTATTGCTTCGTGAATTAGGCTTAACTATTGATTCACCTCAAGCTAAAGATCCAGATGAGCAATTCTACAAAGCTTGGAGAGCCAAAACGAAAGATTTGTTAATTGATGACGAGCTTCGTCGACGTCGACAAAAAAAAGCTTTGATGCAGGAAGAAGGCCGACAAAAGCGTCGTGAGGAAGAATTAAATGAGGCAAAACGAAGAAAGCGGGAACACGATGATATGTGGGAAGAAACTCGCGATGTTAGGATTGCTAATTGGAGAGACTTTCAAAAGTCGGGTAAATCTACTTGCGCTTCCGATAAGCGAGCCAAAAGCGGAAAGTCCCAACGTAAAAAGCCCATCGGCTAGATTTTGTATGCTTGTGCGTGCGTTTGCTCTCGCTTAACATTTTTTAGCTTAGCTCAGCTCTTTTGCATGGGTTATTAATCTTTTATAAGAGTTGCTTCAGTTTTCCCGTGGCGATATTTCTGGCAGATTTTCATTTAGTTTCCTTTTCTTCACTTTTACATTCGCTTAATCCGATACGCGTCTTTAATACTCATGTTTTCGTTAAATTACGGTCAATTCCTTTGTTATCGACCTGTTTTTCCCTAGTAAAAATTCATCCAACCATTTAACAGTTTCTGATGCATAGTCTACCCGCTAATGTGTGGTTTATATACTTTAAGATATTATCATGATAAACCAGATATCCTTCGAGTAAAATAGGACCTGAATGTGGACCCTGGCATTCCTGCAAACGTTTGTCTTTCATCTCACCCTCTAATGATGTTCGTATACATCACATTAGTACTTTTATGGTCAGCAATCCTGATAATACCTTGTTCAATATGATCTTGTCCGGATTGCCATTCTCTCTCTAATTTCACTATACCAATTAATTTTTATAAGCATGCAAGCTTGTCAGGCCGACTGACTATTGTTAAGTTCGTGTATAGATGCATAAGCGGGCTAAACACTTTTAACGTCAAAATCAACCCTTATAATGGAACATACATACCTCATTCCCCCGTCACTTAATTGCTCATCTATATACCCATAATACGCATCTTATACCAGACTATACGAGGACAGGCTGCAGATGCACTGACATATATGAATATAAAGCAATCAATTATCTTTCAGCGTGTGTGGGTCAACCTAACCACCAATGTTAATTATCTATTATCAGGTTATCCATCTCTGTCAGCGAATGCATTGCGAATCTTCTAATACAAAGTCTTAATTTGCTAGACCGACCGGCCCCTCTGGTTATTCACCTGTTTAATGGGCTCTAGCACTGACGAGTAATTAGCTCATTATCTTTCATCGTAATCTTTACATCTCATTTATCCTCACCTTTCTTCATTATACTCTTCAATCATTTGCGCTGCCCCTACTCGATTCTTGATAATCTTGCCGGATTATCTCAATCTTTGCCATTTCATGCTACCATGGGTTAACTTACTACCCCATGTATTTGGCAATTTCAAGTTAACATCCTTATCGTAAACTTGATGACTTTTAAATGACAAAACCTTTTTTTAATTGTGTTTTACGATAAAGTGACAAGTTAACGAGTTTATCGTACGATATAATTTCATATGAATTAGGATTTCAACATCAATTCAACATTAGAATACTTTCACTTACGGTCAGATGATTGATGCTGGTCAGCTCCAGTTTCCAGCTAGGCAAATAAACCGCAAAGCACACCAATTTTTTTACAAGACGTGAAGCCCGAGCCATTTGACTACCACGAAAAGTCGGCGCGTTGTAACGCAATGCAATGCAATGCAATGTGATCATAGCGTTTTATTATGCCGCTATCGGTTCATATTTTGTGATTCGTCATGAGGCTTCACGTGAAGGGAGAAGTGTTGCTGAGTGCGGCAGTGTTATTTCACTAGGCATATAAGACTCGAAACTTGTTCTTTCATGGCCCGTTGGCTTGATTCACGGCTAACGTGACCAAAAAGGAATGTTGGACAAACAGTTGGTTGTTCGGTCGATTCATTTTTCGCGTTGAACCCATGCGTTTAAGACTACGCTCTGTAACAATCACTCCGGTGAATGAATGACCAAATTCTAATGTGCTGTACCTTTCTATTCAACCTAACCAAAACTTTTGTTCTACATGCTCACCCGATCTAACCAGATTGTCGTTCAATTAAACTTGCCAAACTGAAACTTTGCAATAAGAGCTCTACCTGTGTGCCTTGGAAACGGTGTTGAAATCTTGCTAAAATTCACATCGACTATTCATCCGTTTACATAACGTTAATCAGTATTTTTCCCTGGAAAATTAACCAAGCCAAAGTTAACAATACAGACTACCTTTATTTCTAGTGAGCAATTTACGAATTTATTGGATCAACATTATGCACTTTTTAACTAATACTTGACAATGTGGATGGCCAGCTTATCGAATTTTATCCATATCATGACAATTAAAATTTTCAAAGTGACTATGACCGACCCCGTTGGCTAACCCATACTTTGGCCATTCGAATTACACGCGCGTTCGCATTTACGTATCCACAATATTAACAGCATCAATGTCGAGCGTATCTGGTATACTTAGTTTCAAATTAATCGGCGGTTACCCTCTCATTTAACTTGCACCCTCTTATCCTAGACCAATGTCATGTTACGGTGATTACCCTAGTCGTGCAAGTATATTTGGGGCATGTGCACATTTACACTATGATAATTCATTTCCGCAATACAATCGGACGTACCCACTCACAAGTCTTATCCTACCTTCCCATCGCACTAATATTCTGGAATGTACGTTAATATGAGACTCGATCAGTCGATAGTATCTATTTACAACTTTGGGATTATGTTGCGCTAGGTTTATCTACCGGGAATACCATCAAGGAGGTCGAATGAGTCAATTTCATGTGAGTGGAAAGGTGTATGTGTGTGGGTTTAGGTGGATTAAATGTTGGATTGCGGAAACGATAATTTATATGGGGCGACATCAACGTCAGCATTGTCTTCAATATCGTTGATATCAAGAGATGCAATAGTCATAGTGGCAAGCTCTCACAATTAAGCTTATGCCGGGCGGGTCCCGCTCATGAGCCCGCTTTCGTGAACAAATCTTTTTTACAGGGTACCGTTGAGTGTATCATCGTTAAGCTTCTATGGCCTACTCTATTCGTTAGGTTGTACTACGCCTCTACAAAATTCCGTACTGGGGCTAACATTAACAAAGTATATGGATGGGTTTCCAATTAAATTGGCCGCACAAATCGTATCATGGCATCTTAAATCGGCACTAAAGACAGTCTAGTTTATATCACCCACGGAAGGGGAAGCTCTCAAATGTGCAAGCTGCCAAATCAACGTAACTCACAGGGGAAGTAAAGAGGGCAAGCAAACCCGAAACTCGTCCACCCTTCAAAATTGATGCATGTTAATTGAACGAGGCGATGCACTCTTTACTATTAGCATGAGTTCGTTTACTCGTTTTAAATTCCTGAGGTTAATTAAGTATAAGCTTGAATACTTGATTATGCACGGTTTTTTGAAAGGTTGATTGGGTCGAAAGGATTTTGTCGTGGGACTTTGATTAATGCAATGTAACGGATATCCTCTTAAAATTGGATCTACGGGTCGTACAGGTTAACGTTTGGACGACGATAAAATAAGTCTTACCAACGTTTTCGGGTCATGAGTTTGAGTATGTGTGTACGTATACTTCCAGAATATTTTGATATGGGTTTACGTTTAATCCATTATGGTTAACGTATCTTGAGATCCACTGGATTTGGATTATTGCCCGGTATAGACTATCGGGTTGTACAGCTCCGTTCAAATTTGATAATTTTACTTTAGTTGAAAGGCGTTAACATTGACGGGAAATTATCTATTATCTTGATGATGGCGCACGGTCATTAAGCCGGAAATAAAAGATGTGCCCGAACTTACCATGTACTCATTAATTTTGATTAAAGGATTCTCTCATACACATGTCAAGGGGAATTAAGGACCGATAATAATTTTACAATGTCGTCGCCGGCTTTTAACGGGAATGTACCCTTCTAAGATTCACCTTCATCCATCGTCATTTATTATCCAAAACCTTAGTTTTGTCAACCTCTAGCAAACTCGTTCATTTTATTATCCGCCGACAGTCCCCTTCATGACTTCGGGTGATAATGTCCGTTTTACATCTATCACCACTTTACCAAATTTTGCTAAGCCCGATATCCCTTTTCCCTAGTCCACTGTGTTTGCGAATAATGGTACAAGTTGATATTTTGTGGTAATTGATTAGGCGTTGATTGTTATAATTGCTAATATTTTATAGCACATTTTCCTTGGAAATTATTCGATAACTTGACAATTTTAAACTTATTATGTCAGGTCGTTTTACCATCTCGATAAACTTAATAGTGTTATCCCGTTTGCTTCGTTAGACTGTTCTATGGTTCGATCAATCGCTTGCTCTATCGCTCATCCGGTCGGTGGGGTACTTATATATGCTATATAATGCCGTATAATACGATACGATATAATACGATACCCTATAATTGGTTGGAAGAGAAAATGAATCAAACCTGTTGGTTGGTGCATGATTAAAGTACGTTTAAAATTTCTTTTCTATTTACTAAATTGCCCCTCCCATCATCCCCCAAACCTTCCCAAATTCCTTACTACTTCTCCTATCCTTTAAACCGGCTAAAACCGGAAAATCTGACCGTTTTAGCCTTTAAGCAAAGCGGTGCGGTACAGTGCAGCTTTATACCATGGAGAATAGTTGGCAGTAAGAGAGGATTTCTCCGTTTATCTTATTTTATACCTTTTCTTTTGGCATCATCACATTTTGGTTTACTGTGCGATAGTGTATTACAAGGCATGTCATTCCACCGTACTGCACTGCGATGCGATGCGATGCGACGCACTGCGCTGCACTGCACTTCTTTGCCTCGCATATGCTGCCTGGTATAATTCAAATATTCCTATACGCTACATTTGCCCGCTTTCCTTGATGAAACAAACTGCCGTTATGCATTGACGCCCACTCCGTCTTCACCGTCCGCGTCCCCGTCCGCGTCCCAATCGCCGCCTTTCTCAAGGTTATCCCTTGCTTCCCCTTGGAATTAGTAGTCCTCTTCATTCCAATATTCATTCCTTACCATCCGCCCGTCCGTCCGTCCGCCCATCCACCCGCCGCCGCCGCCGCCGCCGCCGCCCTCCCTTCGCATTAACTTCCTCCACAAATCCCCCAAACCCGTCTCATACTTTTGCAAGAGTCCCTTACTCTTCCCTTCTTTCTCCCTAAAATTACCACAAATGATCTTTATCGGAATCTTCTATCCATTTATTCACTTAAACTCGCACTCAAATTCATATTCCCACTCATCCTTTTCTGAATCCGGAATAATCTTCCAGAAATGGTATACTTTTACGGAGAATAATCCTTTCCCCTTCCTGAATAGCTAAGCTTGTAATCCTCTAATTTCCCTTTATTTTATTGCATCCGATTTTTAAACTTCGATCCCTTCCGTGGTTCTACTGCGATCCTCTTAATGCCGTTTAATTTTATTCGTAGTCTCACACAAGCTTCTCTATAGTCATAACCACTTCCGCCATTATTCACACTTGCTATCCTTATTTATCCTTTTGCCAAAACTGACAAACCAAGTCTTACTCCGATTGAAAGGAGTAAGTATTGTCTTGATTATATTATATATACATATACTCAAGTTTATCGAAAAGTTTACCTTTCGATAGCGTAACAAGCTAAAACTTACTCAAAAGCTTATCAATACTTCACCCAAACTGTTTAAACTAACTCAATCAAGACACAGATACACTCACTTAAACGCCGCCCGTCCATGCCTTTCCCATCACCTCTGCC